>OY811986.1:5271737-5326737 GCA_963681505.1 Eunapius fragilis | reverse complement strand
CCCTCTCTCCCTCCCTTCCTCCCTCCCTCTCTCCCTCCCTCTCTCTCTCTCCCTCCCTCCCTCCCTCCCTCCCTCCCTCCCTCCCTCCCTCCCTCCCTCCCTCTTTCCCTCCCTCTTTCTCTCCCTCCCTCCCTCCCTCTCCTACATCACTCTCTCCCTTCCCTTCCACCAGGAGCTTCTGGTATTAGTGTTGGTACTGTGTGGTAGTCTAGATGGGGCTGCTCTTCGTTTCCTACTTCTGATGGCCGACCTTGTTGACAAGATGTCATGGTCCTCAGCGAATGATTTCAGTACCTGGTCTGCCATAACCTACCCAAAACTTCAGGTAACAGGGTACCTTTGTGCAGTCTTGTCCTGTTGTTTGTGATAGTGGTGAGGGTGCAGTAGTGGTGTTGGTGAGGGTGCAGTAGTGGTGATGGTGAGGGTGCAGTAGTGGTATTGGTGAGGGTGCAGTAGTGGTATAGACAATGCAGCATCTGATTCTTCACATCTCTTACACTTGGGAACAGGAAGAGGATGCAGAGCTTCTGAAGATGGGCTTTGCTTCCCACAGTAACAACAAACAAGTCTCTAAGCAAACGGTCATGGAGTTCATCACCTACTTAGTAATGAAAGGAACAGAGCCAAGGATAACTGAGGTGTGTGGCTTATGACATGTGTGTACATCCTCACAAAGAAATACAAACCCTTTCTCCCTCCCCTCTCTCTCTCTCTCCCCCCCCCCCTCCCCACCCTTCACATACCAGATGGAGGGCCGAGTATTTGATCACCCTCACAAAGACACAGGACGCATGACGGAGGCGGAGTTCTACCAGCTGGTGGACAGCACCGTACCCACGGCACCACACCACCAAACCCAGCGCCTGTACATGCAGAGTCTGGCCCAGACGAAGGAGGGAGAAGGAAAGGAGTGTGCTACTGTTCCCACCAGGAACCTGTCATGTATCCTTCCCCAAAAAACCCACACTACAAATATGTCCACACATCTAGGGTTGCATCATAGTAACTTTTTATTTGTTGTTGTTGTTGCGGTCGCTGCACCCTCCCACCCCATACCCACCTCATGTCATGCATTCCTTGACCAGGGACCATTCAGGCATACTAGCCTTCCTGGCATTACAGGAAGAATATGTAGCCATGCTGGGCTGTGTGGAAAGGCTGGAAAGGGCTACAACACACACCGCCATTGGCACGGTGCCCACTCCTCTCTTGACCATGGCGACGGCAAGGTCCATGCCAATGTAAACATAATGGAAATATTCATTCATCCCCACCCACCCACCACCACCCCCTTTCGTATGCATAAATAACACACACACCCTACATGTCCACCTAACTATTGGTAATTAAATGTGCAAGATGTCTCCTGTCAACTGTTCTGTATCGGTATGTACGATGCACGGAGGCACACCTCTCCCTGTTTTCTGTCAGGGTGCTTCCTGTTTGTGATGGGGTACCACTGGTTCAACTCCGCCCCTCGCTCCTTGAGGAGGGGGGAGAGGTCGATCGTAGCCGTACCCATGTCGTCGTCGCTGGTGAGGTCGTCCTTGTCGAACACATCCACCACAAGCGGATCAGTCCCGTTCCAGGAGAAAGAGAACTTCTCGTTGTAGACCGGGTTGAGGTTGGACCCCTTCACCGTGCTCTTCCTCGTCTGCAGGCCCACTGTCATTACGCAATAGGGGTCACTTGATACCACGTCCTTGATTACCAGGTTACGGCACTCCACCAGTATCAAGTCCACAATACCGATGAATTCGACCATGGCCACCTGCGAGTGGGTTTGCTGGTGGGTGGACCCGTTCGTCGGCTTCCTCCTCGCGACGCGCTCCGGAGCCCTCCGCGTCCCGCTCGGGGACGCGGTGAACATGTTTTCCACGTACTTGGCGCGTATGTAGCTCGCCCTGCTGTCCCTGTCCGTGTCCGAGCGGTAGGGTACCTCTATGTTCTTAGGGACGGAGTACTCCAGGCGCTCGTTAACGCGGGCGTTCCCCATGAGCGCCATGTTGTCCACTTGCTCCCGTGTCCATTCGTCCAACGTGCAACTTAGCACGAACGATTTTTCAACGCCCAGCGACCTTGCAGAAGAGAGATTATAATCAACACAAATGGCCGGGCTCTCGGCGCGCATCGCTTGGCGTATAGCTTTTTTGTATACCTGTGGACACCGGCGCACTGCGTGCAGATGAACACCCCCCAGTTCACGCTGGCCCACAGCGGGTTCGGCTCGCTGCAGTCCGCGCACTGGTCGTTCCCTTCTATCTTCTGTAGCTGCAGCAAGCGCTCTCGTATCGGTTCCATAACGAACGGCTGGGTCGTGCCGCACTGACAATATAATATTTTTTAATTGAAAATAATAAAAATCCCACGTGTATATCATGTACATATAGCATCAGGGGCGGGGTTGGGGCCGTACATATATACCGGTGTGTGATTTTAGTCCACCGACTTTTAAATAGTTGCTAAGACATCAGACTGCCCCAGATCCGATGGGGAAGCTTACATGCAGCGTTCCCCATCGCATGTAGTCTTAGTTTCATACCCAGTCTCACGTTAAAATTAATTCCATGTCGTCATAGGAACGCTAGCTATGTCACAGCACATGACTGGAAACCCATACCCACGCGTAAATTACGCCTCGTTCCCACCCCATTCGAAGTCTAGCTTTCATACACGTACGACTTGTAAGTTATGGAAAGCTCTTTATTTTGTTGAAGTAAACTCATGCAATGCTTACGTTGATGTAAGGCTATATAACTTCTAAAGTTTATAGTCTTATATCAACGTAATCAATAAGCCATTGTACGAGTTCAAAAGAAGAGCTTTCCATAACTTACAAGTCGTACAAAGCTACGTAATGCATGTTTGGCTTACTACGCAACTTTGGTTAGGAACGTGCACACGTCCGATGATTTTAATCTAACAATGCGCATGTTGTTTTGTCAGGCCTCTGCAAATATGGTGTTAGTTATGGCTTTACTGAGTGTTCCACGCACAGTATATCATCAGGATGGTTATACTGTGCATGGAGTACAGATTACTGCATGTGCATGGAGTACAGATTGTGTGCACATGCATGGTGATTGGGTCCGCGTCTTTGTGATATCTTACCTCGAACTGATGAGAATTATAATGACATTAATTAATTCAGTTCACTTCAGGTACTGTCTTAGTGTCTACGCTTCTACTTTCCCATCCGGCCACACTGCACCTAATGCCTAAGATGAAGGCGTAGATCCCCACCCCCACCCCCGATCAGAAAACACACCTGCACAATACCCCCTACGAAAAGTTATTCAGTACAATAATTCAATGGGGGCACATGCAAAATAATATTGCATGCCGTTTCCAGTCTAATGATAATTAAGAGTCCTTGGTCACAACAGCGGCTCGAGCGCGAGTGATGCGTTAATTATAGGTAAGCTAGCTGTCATGCAGTGTTCACAGCTGGCCTCCTACTCAGTAACTTCGCGTATTCCCAGAATCCAACCGGATTCCTCCTGGGAGAACACATGAATCTGATTGAAGGTGAGGCAATAATAATACATGTAAAGGTCACTGATCATCATAGTATACAGTATACTGCTATCAATGAATAGGGCTGGCTTATCTGCTGGGTGTCATCAATATGAATAGGGCTAGCTTATTTTCCTTATGTGTAAGTGGCTACAATAAAACGTATGGGTTTGTCACTGCGTGTGTTTGTTCGACCACCGCAGTGATGTTCTCGCGATTGTGAATGCAACAGATATTTTCATTCTCCTTCGTGAAGTCATTCTTTACTGTGTCTAATATTTTTAATTCATGTACATGTATAATACCAGACTGCATTTTAAAGTTTTTGCATATATAGACACACCCCCAGATATATCAACCCCTTGGCGATAAAACTTACACGTACAAGCTATCTTCTCTGCTGTATATAATAAACTTGCATGTAAAATTTGAACGCGCTGACCGCAATCATTGCGCACTTTGACCTGGGCACGAGAGAGGTCATACCTCGCGTGTTGCCGAGAACCTAAGAATGAAACTACGGGGGTGGGGGGGGGAGACGGTTGTTGTGGGTGTGGGGTAGTCTCGTACCCAGACCCTGGTTCCCGCCGCTGCGGATGAATTACATAACCGCTATGCGGAAACCTCGTAGCGGTGATGTAATCCACCCGCAGGGTTGGTCTGGGTAAGGGACTAGTGTGTAGGGGAGTTGTAAGATACCCATTAGGCAGCTTGATGCGTGCGCTAAATTAGTATATATCGTGAAATATACAATTATGTAATATATATAAAGCACCCTTATATTTTTTCTAACTATACAAAGTCAAGTAAGTATAACAGTGGCGTATGGAAACAGTTTCCGCATATATAAATAAAACTATTCACGTTTGAGACGCTATAATATCAGTCTGCACTTATACCGTTTGGAAGTTGTATATAGTATTACTTCCATCTCATACTACACTATTTCTTTATGGTAAAATAGAATTTGGGGTCTTGCGGTATAAGGGGAGGGTGTAGTCACCCATATGAGATGACCAGTCTATAAGGGGGGGGGGGGGGGGGGTGGGTAGTGACGATATGAGGTGACATATATAAAGTGACCAGCCTATAAGGGAGGGTGGGTAGTGACCACATGAGGTGACAAGCCTATTAGATTAGTTGGTGATACCCCCAATCTCACACACACACACACACACTCACACACACACACTCACACTCACACACACACCTCTACTCTACATAGGTGGTAATGTGCCCACATATTACACACCCAGAGGAGATGACCATAGAGCTCTCAGGCATATGCACACACCTCAAGCTTAGCACACCAGTCACTCACATCACCCTACCAACCTCCCAAGCACCACACCAGTAAGGCATTCCATTCCCTCCTCCCCACAAACAGTCAGTTCATTTTCATTTTACAAAAGGCAATTGCCCATGTAAGTGAACAAGGTGGTATTCTAACACAGTCCCAGTGAGTATATTTTGTTAAAGAAAAGAATGTTATTTTTTAAAAAGCCTGTCATTCCTCAAGCTTGACAAGCGATAATTCTGTCACATCCCATAGACACCAAATTATGATATCATATGGCAGCAGAGGTTTGGAATAGAGAATGGTATGGTGATGGTGAGGGTGCAGTGGTGGTGACTGTGAAGGTGCAGTAGTGTTAAAGTGAGGGTGCAGTAGTGGTGATGATGAGGGTGCAGTGATGATGGTGAGGGTGCAGCAGTGATGATGGTGAGGGTTCAGCATTGATGATGGTGAGGGTGCAGTAGTGATGATGGTGAGGGTGCAATGGTGATGAGGGTGAGGGTGCAGTAGTGGTGATGATGGTGAGGGTGCAGTAGTGGTGATGAGGGTGAGGGTGCAGTAGTGATTATGGTGAGGGTGCAGTAGTGGTGATGGTGGGGTGCAGTAGTGGTGATGGTGGGGTGCAGTAGTAGTGATGGTGAGGGTGCAGTAGTGGTGATGGGGAGGTGGTGGGTATAGACAATGCAGCATCTGATTCTTCAATTTTCCACATCTCTTACACTTGGGAACAGGAAGAGGATGCAGAGCTTCTGAAGATGGGCTTTGCTTCCCACAGTAGCAACAAACAAGTCTCTATGCAAACGGTCATGGAGTTCATCACCTACTTAGTAATGAAAGGAACAGAGCCAAGGATAACTGAGGTGTGTGGCTTATGGCATGTGTGTACATCTCACAACGAAATACAAACTCTCTCTCTACCCCCTCACATACCATGGAGGGCTGAGTACTTGATCACCTCACAAAGACACAGGACGCATGACAGAGGCGGAGTTCTACCAGCTGGTGGACAGCACCGTACCCACAGCACCGCACCACCAAACCCAGCGTCTGTACATGCAGAGTCTGGCCCAGATGAAGGAGGGAAGTGCTACTGTTCCCACCAGGAACCTGTCATGTATCCTCCCCCAAACTATAAGTGAAAACTTGCACTACAAATATGTCCACTTCACTTTTTACACATCTATGGTTCCATCATAGTAATATTGTTTGTGCTATTGTCGCTTCCTCCCCCCCCCCCCCCCCCCCCCCCCCTCACCTCATGTCACGCATTCCTTGACCAGGGACCATTCAGGCATACTAGCCTTCCTGGCATTGCAGGAAGAATATGTAGCCATGCTGGGCTGTGTGGAAAGGCTGGAAAGGGCTACAACACACACCGCCAGTGGCGTGGTACCCACTCCTATCTTCACCATGGCGATGGCAAGGTCCATGCCAATGTAAACATAATGGAAATATTCATTCATCCCCATCCACCCACCACCACCCCTTTTTGTATGCATAAATAATACACACACCCTACATGTCCACCTAACTATTGGTAATTAAATGTGCAAGATGTCTCCTGTCAACTGTTCTGTATCGGTATGTACGATGCACGGAGGCACACCTCTCCCTGTTTTCTGTCGGGGTGCTTCCTGTTTGTGATGGGGTACCACTGGTTCAACTCTGCCTCTCGCTCCTTGAGGAGGGGGGAGAGGTCGATCATAGCCGTACCCATGTCGTCGTCGCTGGTGAGATCGTCCTTGTCGAACACGTCTACCAAAAGCGGATCAGTCCCATTCCAGGAGAACGAGAACATCTCGTTGTAGACCGGGTTGAGGTTGGACCCCTTCACCGTGCTCTTCCTCGTCTGCAGGCCAACTGCCATTATGCAATAGGGGTCACTTGATACCACGTCCTTGATTACCAGGTTACGGCACTCCACAAGTATCAAGTCCACGATGCCGATGAATTCGACCATGGCCACCTGCGAGTGGGTTTGCTGGTGGGTGGACCCGTTTGTCGTCGGCCTCTTCCTCGCGACGCGCTCAGGGGCCCTCCGCGTCCTGCTCGAGGACGCGATGAACATGTTTTCCACGTACTTGGCGCGTATGTAGCTCGCCCTGCTGTCCCTGTCCGTGTCCGAGCGGTAGGGTACCTCTATGTTCTTAGGGACGGAGTACTCCAGGCGATCGTTAACGCGGGCGTTCCCCATGAGCGCCATGTTGTCCACTTGCTCCCGTGTCCATTCGTCCAACGTGCAACTTAGCACGAACGAATTTTTAACGCCCAGCGACCTTTTTTTTCGCGTAAATGATTAAAAAGCAAAAGAGAGATTATAATCAACACAAATTGTGGGGCTCTCGGCGCGCATCGCTTGGCGTATAGCTCTTTGTACCTGTGGACACCGGCGCACTGCGTGCAGATGAACACCCCCAAGTTCACGCTGGCCCACAGCGGGTTCGACTCGCTGCAGTCCGCGCACTGGTCGTTCCCTTCTATCTTCTGTAGCTGCAGCAAGCGCTCTCGTATCGGTTCCATAACGAACGGCTAGGTCGTGCCGCACTGACAATACAATATTTTAATTGAAAAATTAAAAATCCCACGTGTATATCATCACCAGGGGCGGGGTTGGGGCCCTAAATATCAAAATATCTATGCAAATATATACCGGTGTGTGATTTTGGTCCACCGACTTTTAAATAGTTGCTAAGACATCAGACTGCCCCAGATCTGATGGGGAAGCTTACATATGCAGCGTTCCCCATCGCATGTAGTCTTAGTTTCATATACCCATGCAGTCTCACGTTAAAATTACTTCCATGTCGTCATAGGAACGCTAGTATGTCACAGCACATGACTGGAAACCCGTACCCACGCGTAAATTACGCCTCGTTCCCACCCTATTCGAAGTCTAGCTTTCATATACGTACGACTTGTAAGTTACGGAAAGCTCTTTATTTTGTTGAAGTAAACTCATGCATGCAATGCTTACGTTAATTGATGTAAGGCTATACATAACTTTTAAAGTTTATAGTCTTATATCAACGTAATCAATAAGCGAGTTCAAAAGAAGAGCTTTCCATAACTTACAAGTCGTACCAAGCATGTTTGGCTTACTACGCAACTTTGGTTAGGAACGCGTGCACACGTCCGATGATTTTAATCTAACAATGCGCATGTTGTTTTGTCAGGCCTCTGCAAATATGGTGTTAGTTATGGCTTTACTGAGGGCTCCATGCACAGTATACCATCAGGATGGTTATACTGTGCATGCATGGAGCACAGATTGTGTGCACATGCATGCATGGTGATTGGGTCCTCGATATCTTACCTCGAACTGATGAGCTAGAATTATAATGACATAATATTAATTCAGTTAACTTCAGGTACTGTCTTAGTGTCTACGTTTCTACTTTCCCATCCGAAATTGCCATGCACACTGCACCTAATGCCTAAAATGAAGGCGTAGATCACCCCCACCCCCTCCACCTATCAGAAAACACACCTGCACAATACCCCCTACGAAAAGTTATTCATACTGACAATAATTCAATGGGGACACAAAATAACATTGCATGCTGTTTCGAATTTCCAGTCGATATGTAATAATTAAGAGTCCTTGGTCACAACAGCGGCTCGAGCGCGAGTGATGCGTTAATTATAGGTAAGCTAGCTGTCATGCAGTGTTCACAGCTGGCCTCCTACTAACTTCGCGTATTCCCAGAATCCAACCGGATTCCTTCTGGGAACACATGAATCTGATTGAAGGTGAGGCAATAATAATACATGTAAAGGTCACTGATCATCGATAGTATACAGTATACTGCTATCAATGAATAGGGTCGGCTTATCTGCTGGGTGTCATCAATATGAATAGCTTATTTTCCTTATGTGTAAGTGGCTACTGTAAAACGTATGGTTTGTCACTGCGTGTATTTGTTCGACCACCGCAGTGATGTTCTCGCGACTTTGAATTAATACAACAGATATTTTAATTCTCCTTCCGCGTGGAGTCATTCTTTACTGTGTCTAATATTTTAAATTCATGTACATGTATAATACCATGGCAGACTGCATTTTGCATATATGCATACACCAGGTCTTGGCGATAATACTTCACGTACAAGCTATCTTCTCTGCTGTCTCGTACTCAGGCCCAAATGTATGACAGACGCCATGATAATATGGGTCTGGCACGTAAAAATTGAACGCACTTTGGCCTGGACACGAGACAGGTCCGGCGTCGCGTGTTGCCGAGAACCTTAAGAATGAAACTACGGGGGGGTGGGGGTGGGGGGGCGACGGTTGTTGTGGGTGTGGGGTAGTCTCGTACCCAGACCCTGGTGCCCGCCGCTGAGGATGAATTACATAACCGCTATGCGTAGCGGTGATGCCGCAGGGTTGGGAATCAGGGTCTGGGTAAGGGACTAGTGTGTAGGGGAGTTGTAAGATACCATTTGGCAGCTTGATGCGTGCGCTAAATTAGTATATATCGTGAAATATACAATTATGTAATATATATAAAGCACCCATATATTTTTACTAACTACAAAGTCAAGTAAGTATAACAGTGCGTATGGAAACAGTTTCCGCATATATAAATAAAACTATTCACGTTTGAGACGCTATAATATCAGTCTGCACTTATACCGTTCGGAAGTTATATATAGTATTACTTCCATCTCATACTACACTATTTCTTTATGGTAACATAGGATTTGGGGTCTTGCACTAGCTTTGTGCTAATATTGCAAAGCATGACACCCCCATGGGGTTCAAAGCCGTCATGCATAACTTTCGGCAGGACAGAATGGACGCGGTTTGCCCAAATCAACGAGCAGAAAAATGTGCGTGCACTTTGCACTGCTGCATCTTCTCAACGGATAAGGTAAAATAAACAAATCAATATAGCTAATGGCCTTTCTACTATAAAATGAATTTGAAGCGATTTGATTACTCCTGCCGAAAGTTATGGCGGGATTGAACCCCGTGGGGGTGTCGGACGTTGCAAAAAGGTAATGTAAACCACAAATTCTATTTACCATAGAGAAATGGTATAGTATATGTGTCAAAAATGGAATGCCAATAACATGCATTTACGGTTCAGAAGTACGGCTAGCCAACTGATAATTAAAAAAATTACATTTGATCATAAAAAGATACACATAAGCAGAATGCTAGTATGGAATGCTTGTTTTGCATAACCACACACCATGCTTATTTATAGAAATGGAACAGTGTCCTGCCCTTTTGGATAGTTTTTCAAGTTTTCAAATGTTTTCATTTTCGTCAACTCCAAAGAGCTTCTATCAAATGGTCCTTACGCATCCTAACTTGGACTACATGTATCCATCATAGAGTTATTAGGTACTGAATCTATAATTAGCCATGCGAGCGTTACTTTCTTTTGCTCAGTTATCCTGGAAAATTCGATAAAGTATCTTGTTCCAAATATTGCTTGTTAATTTTTTTCACTATGTCATCTGGAGGGTTCTTTTCCCAATCACACACACATACACACACACACACACACACACACACACACACACAAGCACACACACACAACACATACACAAACCTCTACTCAACATAGGTGGTAATGTGCCCACATATTACACACCCAGAGGAGATGACCATAGAGCTCTCAGGCATATGCACACACCTCAAGCTTAGCACACCAGTCACTCACATCACCCTACCAACCTCCCAGGCACCACACCAGTAAGGCATTCCATTCCCTCCTCCCCACACAGTCAGTTCATTTTCATTTTACATTCTATAAGGCCTACAATTGCCCATGTAAGTGAACGAGGTGGTATTCTAACACAGTCCATTCTAGCTTTGCCAGTGAGTATATTTTGATTGTTATTTAAAAGCCTTTCATTCCTCGAGCTTGACAAGTGGTAATCTCTCACATCCCATAGACACCGAATTATGATATCATATGGCAGCATTATAGAAGGAGGTTTGGAATAGGGTATTGCAAGTGATGATGATATGGTGATGGTGAGGTGTAGTAGTGGTGACGGTGCAGTGGTGGTGACTGTGAAGGTGTAGTCATGTTAAAGTGAGGGTGCAGTAGTGGTGATGATGAGGGTGCAGTGATGATGGTGAGGGTGCAGCAGTGATGATGGTGAGGGTGCAGTGGTGGTGACTGTGAAGGTGCAGTAGTGTTAAAGTGAGGGTGCGCAGTAGTGGTGATGATGAGGGTGCAGTGATGATGGTGAGGGTGCAGTGACAATGGTGAGGGTGCAGTAGTGGTATTGACAATGCAGCATCTGATTCTTCAAATTTCCACATCTCTTACACTTTGGAACAGGAAGAGGATGCAGAGCTTCTGAAGATGGGCTTTGCTTCCCACAGTTGCACCAAACAAGTCTCTAAGCAAACAGTCATGGAGTTCATCACCTACTTAGTAATGAAAGGAACAGAGCCAAGGATAACTGAGGTGTGTGGCTTATGGCATGTGTGTACATCTCACAACGAAATACAAACTCTCTCTCTACCCCCTCACATACCATGGAGGGCTGAGTACTTGATCACATCACAAAGACACAGGACGCATGACAGAGGCGGAGTTCTACCAGCTGGTGGACAGCACCGTACCCACGGCACCACACCACCAAACCCAGCGCCTGTACATACAGAGTCTGGTCCAGATGAAGGAGGGAGAAGGAAAGGAGTGTGCTACTGTTCCCACCAGGAACCTGTCATGTATATCCTTCCCCAAACTATAAGTGAAAACTCACACTGCAAAATATGTCCACACATCTAGGGTTGCATCATAGTAACTTTTTTTGTTGTTGTTGTTGTTGTGGTCGTTCCACCCTCCCACCTCACGGCCATCCCACCCCCACCTCGTGTCACGCATTCCTTGACCAGGGACCATTCAGGCATACTAGCCTTCCTGGCATTGCAGGAAGAATATGTAGCCATGCTGGGCTGTGTGGAAAGGCTGGAAAGGGCTACAACACACACCGCCAGTGGCGTGGTACCCACTCCTATCTTCACCATGGCGACGGCAAGGTCCATGCCAATGTAAACATAATGGGAATATTCATTCATCCCCACCCACCCACCACCACCCCCTTTCGTATGCATAAATAATACACACCTACATGTCCACCTAACTATTGGTAATTAAATGTGCAAGATGTCTCCTGTCAACTGTTCTGTATCGGTATGTACGATGCACGGAGGCACACCTCTCCCTGTTTTCTGTCGGGGTGATTCCTGTTTGTGATGGGGTACCACTGGTTCAACTCTGCCCCTCGCTCCTTGAGGAGGGGGGAGAGGTCGATCGTAGCCGTACCCATGTCGTCGTCGCTGGTGAGGTCGTCCTTGTCGAACACGTCCACCACAAGCGGATCAGTCCCATTCCAGGAGAAAGAGAACATCTCGTTGTAGACCGGGTTGAGGTTGGACCCCTTCACCGTGCTCTTCCTCGTCTGCAGGCCCACTGTCATTACGCAATAGGGGTCACTTGATACCACGTCCTTGATTACCAGGTTACGGCACTCCACCAGTGTCAAGTCCACGATACCGATGAATTCGACCATGGCCACCTGCGAGTGGGTTTGCTGGTGGGTGGACCCGTTCGTCGGCTTCCTCGTCGCGACACGCTCCGGAGCCCTCCGCGTCCCGCTCGGGGACGCGATGAACATGTTTTCCACGTACTTGGCGCGTATGTAGCTCGCCCTGCTGTCCCTGTCCGTGTCCGAGCGGTAGGGTACCTCTATGTTCTTAGGGACGGAGTACTCCAGGCGCTCGTTAACGCGGGCGTTCCCCATGAGCGCCATGTTGTCCACTTGCTCCCGTGTCCATTCGTCCAACGTGCAACTTAGCACGAACGAATTTTTAACGCCCAGCGACCTTTTTTAAATGATTAAAAAGCAAAAGAGAGATTATAATCAACACAAATGGTGGGACTCTCGGCGCGCATCGCTTGGCGTATAGCTCTTTGTACCTGTGGACTCCGGCGCACTGCGTGCAGATGAACACCCCCAAGTTCACGCTGGCCCACAGCGGGTTTGGCTCGCTGCAGTCCGCGCATTGGTGGTTCCCTTCTATTTTCTGTAGCTGCAGCAAGCGCTCTTGTATCGATTCCATAACAAACGGCCAGGTCGTGCCGCACTGCAGCGAACGATATAAAATTTAAAATTTAAAAAAATCCCACATGTATATGTATATCATCAGAGGCGGGGTTGAGGCTAGGCCGGTATGTGATTTTCTTATAGTTCACCGACTTTTTTTAATTTCCTAGGCACCAGACTACCCCAGATTCAGATGGGGGAGCGTACATGCAGCGTTCCCCCATAGCGTTTAGTATTAGACATGTACAATGGTTTATTGATTACGTTGATATATATAAGGCCATATAGCTTCTAGAAGCTATATGTCTAGAAGCTATATGGCCTTATATCAACGTAATCATTGTACGGCTCAAAAGTAGGGCTTTCCATAACTTACAAAGCTACTCGATTAGGGTGGGAACGAGCGCAATGATGAAGGACGGCGACGAGCGTTCCTATGACGACATGGAATTAATTTTGTAGGAACGCTCACACGTAACGATAAATTGTCGCCGTCCGTCCTCATTGCACCTCGTTCCCACCCTATTCGAAGTCTAGCTTTCATATAGTATAATACGTAGCTTTGTACGACTTGCAAGTTATGGAAAGCCCTTTCTTTTGTTGAGTCGTACGTTGATATGAGGCCATATAGCTTCTAGAAGCTATATGACCTTATATATCTACGCGTAATCAATAAGCCATTCTACATGTACGAGTTTACCTCAACAAAAGCAGAGCTTTCCATAACTTATACAAGTCGTACAAAGCTGCATACATGCATGTTTGGCTTACCACACAACTTTGGTTAGGACTGAACGTGCACACACCGATGTACTCATCATGGTATGATGCAACTGCTATAGCTATGTTAGAACTAGTAGTGCATGTGGCGCCGCAGGTGCCCCCTCTAGCAAGATGGCGAAGCCTAAAAACGTGGCGCCATTAGAGAGTTTCAATGAAGAGTGTCGGGAGGGAGGGACGGGTGCAATTCGACAACGGATTCGGAAAGGGGGTGAAAAGTTGATTCCCGAAGTGGACCTTCCAAAGCCCCAAAGCCCAAAAGAGGATTCTAATCGACGCAACTTCGTTGCTCTGTAGTGTGGATTGGAAAGGATGTTTACAAATATGGCAAACCGGCGATTTTAACCTAACGATGCGCATGCATGTTGTTTAGTAATGCCTCTGCATGCAGATATGGTGTTAGTTATGGTTTTATTGAGTGTTCCACGCACAGTATATAATCAGGATGGTTACTGTGCATGGAGTACAGATAGTGTGCACATGCATGGTGATTGGGTCCGCGTCTTTGTGATATCTTAGCTCAAACTGATGAGAATTAATAATGACATTCAGTTTACTTCATGCATGCAGGTACTGTCTTCAGTAGTGCCTACGTTTCTACTTTCCCATGCATCCGCGGAATTGCCACTGCACCTATGCCTAAAATGAAGGCGTTCATTCAGTATAGTAATTCAACGGTGCCGTTTCCAGTCGATATGTAATAATTAAGAGCTCTTGGTCCAAGTGAAGCGTTAGGTAAGCTAGCCGTCCATAGCCCGGACTACTATACTTTCGGCGAATTATTAAAGGAGATGAGCCCACCATATAAGGACATGTTGCCAACAATTACAATATTCAAAGCTAATTACCTAACGGTACAGCTAGCAAACCCACTTTTAATAATTCGCCGAAATCATCTAGATAACTTCACGTATTCCCTGAATCCCTTCTGGGAACACATGAATCTGATTGAAGGTGAGGCAATAATAATACATGTACATGTAAAGGGTCACTGATCATCGATAGTATATACAGTACAGTATACTGCTATATCAATTAATGAATAGGGCCGGTCGGCTTGCAAACGTAACCACCACCACCACCACCACCCCCCCCCCCCCCCGGACAATATGTAAAATCACCCCTGGACAAGCGTCTGTTTTATCTCCACCCCCGGGACAGACTTTCAAGTACAATGTACCTCCTGGACAAGCTTATGTTATACCTGCAGGGAATGGTGGTAAGGGTTTAGCATGCTAAACCCTTACCACCATTCCCCGCGGGACATATTCCCAAAACTCTCCTGGACAAAGTCATGTTTATACAAACACTCCCCCTGAACACCATTTATTGTAGGATAGCCCAATATGAATAGGGCTATTTTCCTTATGCATAAGTGGCTACTGTAAAACGCGAACTGAATTTGAAGCGATTTGATTACTCCTGCCGAAAGTTATGGCGGGTTTGAACCCCGTGAGGTGTCGCGGACGTTGCAATATTGGTAATGCAAGGTCCCAAATTTTATTTTACTACAATTCATTATAGAGAAATGATGCATTTAGTATGAAGTGCCGAAAATAGAAAGTCAATAGTATGCATTTACCGTTCATAAGTACGGCTAGCCAACTGCATAACATACATTTGATCATAAAACACACATTAGCAAAATGCTATAGTATGGAATGCTTGTTTTGCAGGCTGAATTGTAACTATGACAACAACTGCACACCAAAATTTTTTTCAACATCATCAGCAGTGACCTACAACTGTATAGCTGTTTAGAAATATTGCTTATCAATTTCTTTCACCAAGTCATCTGGAGGGTCCTTTCCCCAACCAGATAGCAGTATTTTCCCATACTCAAGCAAATTCAATGTATGTTTTCCTGCTTCAGTTTGTGTCTTAGATATGAACTCATCCCTCTTTTCTTCCTTCAGCAACACGCAGTGCCAAGCTGGTTTACGATTATCGAAACCTTTAACCCAGTATATATTACTACCATCAGCCACCTTATCCATCCATTTCCACGCATGCTTGATTTGACAAACTTCATCCAAGGCCTTGCCACAATTGCAAAAAGTGAAGTCCTTCCCTGCAGGACTTTGTCCTGATGAGAGCTTTTTCTGAGGAAACCACAGAGATGTAGTATCCACATTCACCCCTTCCCTAATGAAGCACATTTCAACTGCCTCCTCATTGGCCCTACACGAGGTAAATACTTTAATGGTTATCCCTTGCTCCTTTGCGTAGTGGCCACAGGCAGGAACATCAAAGCTGTCAAGTGTGGCAGCCATCTCACGTGTCCAGTTACCAGAGAAGGAGCAGTCACAGACCAGGTACAGAAGCCTGGCACGGAAGTGACACATGTAGAGTTCAAGGATATCTTGGAATGTCACAACTCCGTCCATAAAGCACCAGTTTCCCGTGTTACGTTCGCTTATTCCCGTATACCACACGACAGCTTGAAATTGGAATAGCACAGTACTGAGTGACCCAATGGGAATGAAACAAAGCACATGCCTTACCTGAATCGCTACACGCCAACAAATGCTCTTTGATCTTCTCGAGGTAGAAGGACTTGGGATGTTGTGCACCGGTGAAGTCGGGACACACTCCAAGGATGCGGTACGACGAAGCCTTACGCATATTGTCTATAATTGCACTGATCTCTCTTCGGACAAGCGACGCATTCTCGCATTTACGTTCTTCGGACAAAGCCTTAGGCCCTTCCTTTTTTGGCACGGCATTGACTCCAGTCATAAACTGACTGCCGAAGCTAGCAATTATTAACACTTCGCGCAACTTAGGAAGTAGGCGATTATTGTCACGTTCTTCAGGCGGGACCGCTTTGTTCCCTGGAGAAGGGGAGGCGCCTTTCCCCTTGTCGCTCACTTCCGGACCTAGTTTTAAGCGAGAGAGAACCGCCTCGCAGTAGTTGACCAAAGGAGTCCCACTGTACACCTCCTTGGATGCCATTTAGGAGTTTCCTGTTAACCACGTGGTCTGCACGTGGAGATGTCATATTACATTGTAATAGATCAACTTGCGTGTGGGCTACAATATAGAGCCCTCATGGTGACTGTGTTGTGAATTCTTGACAGCTAGCTGAAGAGATAATATCTCCGACGCTGACTATATTAATTAACGCTCATAAATTTATTTACTGGCGTTTAATTGGCTGATTATAGTTGATTAAACATGACAACACAATGAACACAGACATACATTACTAGGATGATTGAAACAACTGAAGCAAACTGACCTAATTTTTATCTACATTGTAGACATGGAAATTGTAGTATTGATGCAATTATTAGCAGAGATATGATCTCTGATATTAGTAGTATTAGTATCACTTTTTATGATGCTAGCAACTTTGCCTCTTATATTGCTGGGGGTCCCTCCAAGGCAACGAAACGTTCAGCTGATCTGCTACTACGCCACGGCAAACCATACTGTAAATGGAGTTCCACCTTTTGGAGCGTGGAGTGTACGGGAGCCTACAGACGCGTTGGGACAGGCCATTGAGGAAGAGGAAGTCAAAAGGACAGTGAAGCTTGAGTGCATGTATATTGCATTCGTAATTTCTTCCTAAATCAAACGTTACTGCGAGAATTTCCCTCAGCAGTAGTCCTACGGCCATGAGCAAGAAAGGTGGAGACACATCACAACTTTTCAAAACTTGCATCTTGTCTATTTAGAGCTCGAGACGGAGCCGGAGAACAGCGCTACAATATTAATTATTTTGCAAAAAAAAATTATTAATTGGAGCGGGCAAAAGATGGCTTCAAACCAAAAGCCAACGAAACAAGAGCAAAGCCTGTTCGAAGAAGACGACGAATTCGAAGAGTTCCCAGCCGAAGGTACGTCTATGGTATCATGGGGTTCCGTGGCGTGTGTGTTGGGCGGTGGTTGTGGGAATGGAACCCTATAGCTATGTATATCTCTGAACTAGACTGGGACGAGACAGGGGAAGACCAAGGCGACAAGCAGCTCTGGGAGGATAACTGGGATGACGACAACGTGGAGGATGAATTCTCGTGCCAATTACGGTAAGCTGCAGACAGCTGCTTTGGCGAACTTGTACGTCACGTGATTCCCCAGGGCCGAATTGGAGAGACTGGGTCACAAAGTTGCGCAGCCAGGAATAAAGAACTAAATTTTCCCAATTCATTATGCACGCTCGTTACAGAACATGATGCGGGTGGAGGGGGGGAGGGGATTTTGGAGGGGATTTTTCAGGGTCTGTGTGTCACAACTGTTGTATCTAGCTCCTCATCATTTCTTGTTATCTCTTAAATCTGGTACAGTTGTATACACTAATACCAAATTGTGATGAGAGTGGAGTATGACACAAGGAGAGAGGCAATGTCCAGTTGACGGGTAGTGATGCGTTGTCCATGTACAAACCACCCAACTAGCCATGTGCTAAAGATGGGATGCCCTTTCATCATGAACGACAGTTCCTTCACCCCTATCGCTGCTACATGTTCCCTTTGGTCTCCCATCGTTGCTTGTGCTCGAACCTAGCAATGACAAGCACAATAAAATAAAAAAACACCCCCCCCCCCCCCCCCCCCCAAAAAAAAGAAACTCGCGTACTTCCAATTAAGCCTGGGTTTCTTGCGCAATTTCTTTTCTTCCACAGCCTAATCACACACACAGTACCATGGCAACACAACTGAACAGTCGAACATTGTCCATCATAATGCCTTTCGACTTACTTTACTATTTTGCACGTAATGGTAGCAGTCAAAGGCAGTTGCAACCTTGCTGGCCAGCTCCCGCTGTGCCAATCGGTCGCTTAACGCCACTGCCTCTGTGAACTCTCCCTCACCCACGGCTCTGTCAAGGTCTTCCTCAAGTCCACTCTGCAGTGCGCCATTGTTCAGTTATTTCGTACCCCCCCCCCCCCCCCCCCCCCCGGCGCTCGCGTACCTTAGGGGCATATCTCCCGAGGTCAGTGCCTCTGAGCTGCGGGTTAGGGTCCAAGTACTGTTTTATCTCATCCCATTTGTCCTCAGTGGCTGCTGTGCTTTGGGTGGGCTTTTCAGATACTGCAAAGGTCACATACACATAGATACACATGCACACACTACGTACAACACACATACGCACACACATACATGCACACGCATACATACACGCACAACTTTCATACTGAACTAGTGGTTTGAGTACCTATCTTTTGAGGTTCTCGATGGCCACGCCTTCTCTTTCTTCTGGTTGAAGGGAGGGTTACGCCATCCGCTAGTTCAAGTTGCTTTTTCTCCGCCGCGGAAAGCTCCTTACTCACTGTGTACACCACTCGGAATAAAACTGTCACGTGTACCGCAAACCAAAATGGCAGACATACCGTTTTGAAGTGCCTGCTGTCTCACGGCTTCAATTCTGCGAGTGGTATCAACCCCACACTCGTCCTCCCGTCGCTTTTTTAGCTCAGCAAACCGCTGAAGAAAGCGCACGCGTTAATTTGCCTAAGTAAGCGCAGTGTTTTATGAAAAGCGCGCCACCTTCCAATGATCCGTTGACACATTTTTTGGTTGCACGCTTGGTCCCGAAGACATGATATTCGGAAATATACGGTACAAAAGAACAAAAATAAAAACAAGAACTACACATACACGTGCACACTTAAATTCACGAGTCAGCAATAACGGTTGTCTCCTCAACCTCCTCTTCCTCTTCCTTCGCTGTGCTTGTTGATGTGCTATGTGATAAACTAGCACTTTTGCGGTTATTTATCTTCTGATGATGTGGTAGAACAAAGTCTGCAGCTGCATACGATTGTTCCAGCAGTTCCCTCTCTCTCTTTAACTTCTCTTCAAGAGCCTAGCAATAGTAACACAATCGCTATGGCATCAGACCCCAGATCCCTTTTCTATCCTTTTACTTACAATCTTCAGTTTGGCCACTTCTTCCTTCCATGCCTTCAGCTCCTGGTTATAGTCATCATCCTTCTGCTTGAGCTTGGCATTCTCCTGCTCAGTCAGCGATACCTTCCTTTCATTCTATGTCGAGACAAATGTCATCATACTCTAGACATGGGAAGGATACCCAACCCTCTAGACATGGGAAGGATACCCAACCCTCTAGACATGGGAAGGATACCCAACCCTCTAGACATGGGAAGGATACCCAACCCTCTAGACATGGGAAGGATACCCAACCCTCTAGACATGGGAAGGATACCCAACCCTCTAGACATGGGAAGGATACCCAACCCTCTAGACATGGGAAGGATACCCAACCCTCTAGACATGGGAAGGATACCCAACCCTCTAGACATGAAAAGGAGGCACAGAAATATACCATCGAAATCTTGCTTACAAAGAGAAGGGTGGGGGCTCTAAAATACTTTTTTTTTTTTTTTTGGGGGGGGGGGGGGGGGGGGGGGCAGCGTAGTATTAGTAAGGTATCTGTCACATGTATTTGATGTTCTATTAAAATGCATCATACTTATGTTATGCCTGTACACTCAATTGTCTAGTGTAGCTATTTAAAAAAATTAATATTAGGAATAGCCCCCACAAAAATTTTTGTGGTTGACCTTCAAATTGAATATGCAACGTGCGGTTGGTTGGGACCTGATTGGATAAGCGGTCCGCAGGTAACCATACCTGAAGTGTGGTGAGCTCATTCATGTTGGCCTCCAGTTCTTTCTCCAAAATCTCCAGTTCTCTCCTGTGCTTCTCCATCATCATATCAACCTCCCTACGAGACTTTTGCACGTACTCTTCATCTATCTGCAAGATAGCAGAACCCCGTACCCTTCCAAGTAATACCCCACATATAGCTGGCTCCACCCACCTGTCTAAGTTTGTCCACATCCTTCTTTCCCTTCATCAGTTTCTTCGCCTCTGCAATCTTGGCCTTCTGTTCCTCCTTAAGCAATTTGGGCAGCTGCCTCTCTTCCAGCAGCTGTCTCTGCTTAAGGTCTTCTATCCTGAACTGGTCCTTCCTGGCTTGTTGCTCTTTCTCCTGCAAGGGGAAGTAGGGGTGTGGGGGGGGGGGGGGGGAGAGGAAGGGAAGGGGGGAGGGAGTGGGAAGGGAGAAGAGGGAAAGGAGAGGAAGGGAAGGGGGGAGGGGGAGGGAGAGAGGGAAAGGAGAAGAGGGAAAGGAGAGGAAGGGAAGGGGGGGGGGGGAGAGAGGGAGAGAAGGAAGGGAGATGAGGGAAAGGAAAAGAGGGAAGGGGAGGGAGGAAAGAGTTACCCTATGTTACTGCTAGCATTTCAGACATGATACCTTTTCCTGCCTGGTGTTCATCTGGTGCCTCTGCATATGGAAGGCTTGCTTTGTGTGCTGTTTGGTCAGCTGGTACTCCTCCTGTTTCTTCTGATGCTCCAGAACAAATCTTTCGTTCTCCCGAGCTTGCAGGGTGTAAATGGAGGTAACATGTTGGAGGGTGAAGTGATGAATTTGATAGGACAGAGGGAACTAATAGGCATTGACATTAACATGAGAACATGGGACTGATGCAGGTATGTGGGAACATGGGGGACTGAGGCGTGTATGTGGGAACATGGTGGACTGAGGCAGGTATGTGGGAACATGGGGGACTGAGGCAGGTATGTGGGAACATGGGGGACTGAGGCATGTATGTGGGAACATGGGGGACTGAAGCATGTATGTGGGAACATGGGGGACTGAGGCATGTATGTGGGAACATGGGGGACTGAGGCATGTATGTGGGAACATGGGGACTGAGGCATGTATGTGGGAACATGGGGGACTGAGGCATGTATGTGGGAACATGGGGGACTGAGGCATGTATGTGGGAACATGGGGGACTGAGGCAGGTATGTGGGAACATGGGGGACTGAGGCATGTATGTGGGAACATGGGGGACTGAGGCATGTATGTGGGAACATGGGGGACTGAGGCAGGTATGTGGGAACATGGGGGACTGAGGCAGGTATGTGGGAACATGGGGGACTGAGGCATGTATGTGGGAACATGGGGGACTGAGGCGTGTATGTGGGAACATGGGGGACTGAGGCAGGTATGTGGGAACATGGGGGACTGAGGCATGTATGTGGGAACATGGTGGACTGAGGCATGTATGTGGGAACATGGGGGACTGAGGCGTGTATGTGGGAACATGGGGGACTGAGGCAGGTATGTGGGAACATGGGGACTGAGGCATGTATGTGGGAACATGGTGGACTGAGGCATGTATGTGGGAACATGGCGGACTGAGGCATGTATGTGGGAACATGGGGGACTGAGGCGTGTATGTGGGAACATGGGGGACTGAGGCAGGTATGTGGGAACATGGGGACTGAGGCATGTATGTGGGAACATGGTGGACTGAGGCATGTATGTGGGAACATGGGGGACTGAGGCATGTATGTGGGAACATGGGGGACTGAGGCATGTATGTGGGAACATGGGGGACTGAGGCATGTATGTGGGAACATGGGGGACTGAGGCATGTATGGGGGACTGAGGCAGGTATGTGGGAACATGGAGGACTGAGGCATGTATGTGGGAACATGGGGGACTGAGGCATGTATGTGGGAACATGGGGGACTGAGGCATGTATGTGGGAACATGGGGGACTGAGGCATGTATGTGGGAACATGGGGGACTGAGGCATGTATGTGGGAACATGGGGACTGAGGCATGTATGTGGGAACATGGGGGACTGAGGCATGTATGTGGGAACATGGGGGACTGAGGCATGTATGTGGGAACATGGGGGACTGAGGCATGTATGTGGGAACATGGGGGACTGAGGCATGTATGTGGGAACATGGGGGACTGAGGCATGTATGTGGGAACATGGGGGACTGAGGCATGTATGTGGGAACATGGGGGACTGAGGCATGTATGTGGGAACATGGGGACTGAGGCATGTATGTGGGAACATGGAGGACTGAGGCATGTATGTGGGAACATGGAGGACTGAGGCATGTATGTGGGAACATGGGGGACTGAGGCAAGTACCTCGTTGGAGGTTATGATTTTGATCAAGGAACTCTAGTTCAAATGTCTTCATCTCTTCCCTCTGAGTAGTTATCAAGTTACTCACTTCCTGGTTGTAAAGAGCCAGTTGTCTCTCTGTAAGATCATCCTCCTAGTGATGGGAGGAGCAAGAAGAAAATCAACATGTGTCCCCTTCCTGCCCCACCCACCACCTGGCCCCCTTCCTGCCCCACCCACCCCCTGGCCCCCTTCCTGCCCCACCCACCACCTGGCCCCCTTCCTGCCCCACCCACCACCTGGCCCCCTTCCTGCCCCACCCACCACCTGGCCCCCTTCCTGCCCCACCCACCACCTGGCCCCCTTCCTGCCCCACCCACCACCTGGCCCCCTTCCTGCCCCACCCACCACCTGGCCCCCTTCCTGCCCCACCCACCACCTGGCCCTCTTCCTGCCCCACCCACCATCTGGCCCCCTTCCTGCCCCACCCACCACCTGGCCCCCTTCCTGCCCCACCCACCACCTGGCCCTCTTCCTGCCCCACCCACCATCTGGCCCCCTTCCTGCCCACCCAACATCTGGTCCTTCCATATGCCTCCACTTTTCAAATCAATAAGCACCCACCTCCCTTCTCTTTCTGGCTACCCAGTCTGCCTTGGTTTGGGTCATACTGCGTTTTCTCTCGGCTTTGGCCACTGATTTCTCAACCTGTGCATTAAAATAATAGACTGCTCCAATGTGTTCCTTCTCCTCACATCCCACCCACTCCCTCCCCACATCCCACCCACTCCCTCCTCACATCCCACCCACTCCCTCCCCACATCCCACCCACTCCCTCCCCACATCCCACCCACTCCCTCCCCACATCCCACCCACTCCCTCCTCACATCCCACCCACTCCCTCCCCACATCCCAACCATAACACAGTTGTATTCTCACGTCCACCACACACACACAGCCCGCAAACATCTCATGACCTTTTGTTACTTAATCTTCCTACCACCTTCCACTTCTCACCATCATCATATCCCACAACACCTCACATCCCATGTCTTCACACTCTCTTCCTCACACCCTCCTCCCCTTCCCCACCCTCCCTCACCTTCCACACCTCCCCCTCTCCTACCTCACCTCCCCCTCTCCTACCTCACCTCCCCTCTCCCACCCTCCTCTCACCTCCTTCAGTGCTGACTTCTCAGCTTCCTTCAGCTGCTCCTTCTGCAGCTTCTGTTCCCGCACCTGCTCCGCCTTGAGCTCCTTGATGCGCACCTTGTACTGCTGGTCCTGGCTCTGTGCCAGCTTCTCCATATCCCTCTTCTGCTTCTTGCTCAGCTGCTCCACATCAGCGTCATACTTGGTATTAATAGCCTGCACACAACACACACACACAACATCAATCACACATTGCCAAGCCAAAAAGAATAGCCCCTCCTCCTCTTCCCTCCTTCTCCTTCTCTCCTCTTCCCTCTCCCCCCCTTCTCATCCCTCCTCCCCTCCTCACTTCCAACTTTTCGTCGTATCTCTTTTCTGTCTGGTCCATGGTGGCCTTCATCTTTACATAGAACTCTGTGGCCTCCTTCATCTCAGCCCGCTGCATCTGCCTCACCTCGTGAAGGTCCTGCTTCTTGATCTGCTGGTACCTCTTGTTGTCCCGCAGGGTCATGTGACCCGTCACGTCCACAATTTGTGTCACCTTGGTCTGCACAAACTTCCCATCCACCTCAAACTTCCTCGTTCGGGAGAGCGTTGCGTACTGGAAGCCATCGTCCCCACCAGCCGAAGAGACTGAGGTTATGGACATCTCAGGGTTAGCACCAAAGGGATCCACGTCCTTAGTAGGAGCTGTTTGTGCACCAGCCCCCACACACACACAGACATAGGGAATGGGGGAGGAGGGAAGGAGAGGAATGTAAACATATGATGGTATCAAAGGAGGCGATGGTACATCTGTAACTAGACACATGGCCACACACACACACACACACGCACACACACACACACACACACACGCACACACACACACATGCACACACACACACACACACACACACACACACACACACACACGCACACACACACCACACACCACACTCCTGTGACATTTATAAATGGCCTTCTATTGGTTTGGCCCCAGAGGTGCATTGTCCTAAGGTGACTACAATTCATTAGGAGTAGAATTCCGTTGCAGCCATAAACAGACAAACAGAATCCCTGAGGGTTTGTGGGTACATATTGAAGTAAATTAACAAATATGACAAGCATGCATGTACACAAACACACACACACACACATGCACGCACGCATGCATGTACACACACACACACACATGCACGCACGCATACACACACATACACACACACACACACACACACACACACACACACACACACACACACACACACACACACACACACACACACACACACACACACACACAACTTACTTGATGGGGGGGAGCTGACTGACTTAGAATCATCCTTGTCAGAAACCTGAAGTGATTTTCAAAAAAAGTGCTCAGGTGTGCTCACAACACACAGTGCTCAGGTGTGCTCACAACACACAGTGCTCAGGTGTGCTCACAACACACAGTGCTCAGGTGTGCTCACAACACACAGTGCTCAGGTGTGCTCACAACACACAGTGCTCAGGTGTGCTCACAGCACACAGTGCTCAGGTGTGCTCAGTGCTCAGGTGTGCTCACAACACACAGTGCTCAGGTGTACTCACAACACACAGTGCTCAGGTGTGCTCACAACACACAGTGCTCAGGTGTGCGCACAACACACAGTGCTCAGGTGTGCTCACAACACACAGTGCTCAGGTGTGCTCACAACACACAGTGCTCAGGTGTGCTCACAACACACAGTGTTCAGGTGTGCTCACAACACACAGTGCTCAGGTGTGCTCACAACACACAGTGCTCAGGTGTGCTCACAACACACAGTGCTCAGGTGTGCTCACAACACACAGTGCTCAGGTGTGCTCACAACACACAGTGCTCAGGTGTGCTCACAACACACAGTGCTCAGGTGTGCTCACAACACACAGTGCTCAGGTGTGCTCACAACACACAGTGCTCAGGTGTGCTCACAACACACAGTGCTCAGGTGTGCTCACAGCACACAGTGCTCAGGTGTGCTCACAACACACAGTGCTCAGGTGTGCTCACAGCACACAGTGCTCAGGTGTGCTCACAACACACAGTGCTCAGGTGTGCTCACAACACACAGTGCTCAGGTGTGCTCACAACACACAGTGCTCAGGTGTGCTCACAACACACAATGCTCAGGTGTGCTCACAACACACAGTGCTCAGGTGTGCTCACAACACACAGTGCTCAGGTGTGCTCACAACACACAGTGCTCAGGTGTGCTCACAACACACAGTGCTCAGGTGTGCTCACAGCACACAGTGCTCAGGTGTGCTCACAACACACAGTGCTCAGGTGTGCTCACAGCACACAGTGCTCAGGTGTGCTCACAACACACAGTGCTCAGGTGTGCTCACAGCACACAGTGCTCAGGTGTGCTCACAACACACAGTGCTCAGGTGTGCTCACAACACAGTGCTCAGGTGTGCTCACAACACACAGTGCTCAGGTGTGCTCACAGCACACAGTGCTCAGGTGTGCTCAGTGCTCAGGTGTGCTCACAACACACAGTGCTCAGGTGTGCTCACAACACACAGTGCTCAGGTGTGCTCACAACACACAGTGCTCAGGTGTGCTCACAACACACAGTGCTCAGGTGTGCTCACAACACACAGCGCTCAGGTGTGTGTGTATGGAACATCACTCACAGTGAAGGAGATGTCCTGACTGAGTGGGATGACCTGGTTGCTAGGCACCTCCTCCACCACCTCTGTCACAGGTGCCCTCACCTCTTCATAGAGGGCCCTTAGGGGTTGGTTGTCTTGGACCTTGGAGATAAATGGATGTTGTAACACGTCTTTTGCCATTGGGCGTGAGGTCTGGTCATACACCAGGCATTTGGAGAGGAAGCTTGAAAAGTCCTTGGACCTGTAAGTGTGATGAGTGTGATGTGTAATGATGGTGGGTGTGATGTGGTGGTAGTGTGATGTAGTGATGTGTGGGATGTGATGATGGTGAGTGTGATGATGGATGTGATGATGGATGTGATGATCGTGAGTGTGATGATGGATGTGATGATGGGATGTGATGACGGGATGATGTGGTGATGGTGAGTGTGATGATGGATGTGATGATGGTGAGTGTGATGATGGGATGTGATGATGGTGAGTGTGATGATGGGATGTGATGATGGTGAGTGTGATGATGGGATGTGATGATGTGATGGTGAGTGTGATGATGGATGTGATGGATGTGATGATGGTGAGTGTGATGATGGGATGTGATGATGTGATGGTGAGTGTGATGATGGATGTAATGATGTGATGATGGTGAGTGTAATGATGGGATGTGATGGTGTGATGATGGTGAGTGTGATGATGAGATGTGATGATGGTTAGTGTGATGATGTGATGATGGTTAGTGTGATGATGGGATGTGATGATAGTGGAGGGATGTGTGGGATGTGATGATGACACAACACAAAGGATGTTTGTGGTTGTAGTCATGTGAGAATATGGCTGAGATGTGGTGATGGGACATGTATTGTTTGGATGCATGAGGTAATGTTATTACCATAGAGATGGCTGAGTAAGTGTTGGGGGGAGTGACTTGGTAATCTTCAGTAGTACCCTCATGGGAGACATTTCGTGGTATGGTGGGTTCATCTCTGCCAGCTCAATCAGGGTAATACCAGCACTCCACACATCGGCCTATTTGGGGGAGGGGGGGGGGGGGATGAGGAGGGAGGAGGATGGAGGAAGAGGAGGAGGAAGGGAGGAGAAAGGGTGGAAGAGAAGGAGAGATGAGAGGGAGAAGGGGGAGTTAGGAATGGAAAAAGGGAGGGAGGAAATGAACCATTAAAAACAGGTTGGTGTGTTTGGTTTCACAGCGTACCTTGCTATTATAGGGCATGTCCTTGTTGGTCTCACACACTACCACCTCAGGGGCCATCCTGTGGAAGAGGATGAGGGAGTGGGTGAGGATGAGGGAGAGGGAGTGGATGAAGAAGTGGGAGTGGGTGAGGATGAGGGAGTGGGTGAGGATGAGGGAAAGGGAGTGGATGAGGGAGAGGGAGGATGGCCAACACCAAAAAGGGTCATGCCACATATGGGGGACCCCCTCCCCCCCCGCCCCCTTGGTGTCTCCCCACTTACCAATATGGAGTGCCTATGTAGGTGTCTCTACCATTCTGGGCCCTCATCCCCTTGGCTGACACACCAAAGTCAGCTGATCATGAACACAATGTGAAAGGGGAGAGATATAATCAGAACACAAACACAGCAGAACAATTTGCACCTTCCCCTCACATAGCACCATGAGCTCCTCCCTCTGACCCCTCCCCTTACCTAGTCCTATGGACTCCTCCCCCTGACCCCCTTACCTAGTCCTATGGACTCCTTCCCCCTTACCTAGTCCTATAGACTCCTTCCCCCTTACCTAGTCCTATGGACTCCTCCCCCTGACCCCTTACCTAGTCCTATGGACTCCTCCCCCCTTACCTAGTACCTAGTCCTATAGACTCCTCCCCCTTACCTAGTCCTGTGGACTCCTCCCCCCTTACCTAGTCGTATGGACCCATCAGGACATAACAGGATGTTGCCAGCCTTCAGGTCTCGGTGGATGCAGTTATGCTGGTGCAGGAACACAAGAGCCTCGAACAGCTGCTTACAGGTGCACTGGATCTGTGGCTCCTGAAGTCCGTGTTCCAACTCTGCAAAATGTCCAAGACATGACCCCCCCATGCACATAGGAGGCTCAACCCCTTGCATAGAAGAGGCTCCACCCCTCGCACAGAGGAGGCTCCACCCCTCACACAGAGGAGGCTCCACCCCTCACACAGAGGAGGCTCCACCCCTTGCACATTGGAGGCTCCACCCCTTGCACAGAGGAGGCTCCACCCCTCACACATAGGAGGCTCCACCCCTCGCACATAGGAGGCTCCACCCCTCGTACAGAGGAGGCTCTACCCCTTGCACATAGGAGGCTCCACCCCTCACAGAGGAGGCTCCACCCTTGCACATAGGAGGCTTCACCCCTTGCACATAAGAGGCTCCACCCCTTGCACATAGGAGGCTCCACCGCTCACACAGAGGAGGCTCCACCCCTCGCACAGAGGAGGCTCCACCCCTTCCACATAGGAGGCACACACTCAAAGGGGATCAGCCCTGTCAACTCACCAAGGATAATGTTGTCCATTGCCCCACCAGGACAGAACTCAATAAAGATCTATACATGTACAGTGGTTTATCAATTACAAACAGAAATTTGAGGCACATACATTCAACCTAAAGCCCATATACAGTGTGTCCATGAATGAATGCAATGCTTTTTTAATTTGTATTCCTGTTCAAAAGCAAATTTGTGTTCATTCATGGACACCCTGTATATACATACCATGCACACACACACAATGCACACGCATATACACACGCACACACACATGCACATACACATATGCACACAGGGCTCACCCACCCATAGCGCACTATCAAACATGCACACATACACATGCACACACACACAAACACACACACATGTGCGCAATGCACACACACAACACACACACAGGGCTCACCCACCCATAGAGCATTATCAAACAAGAAGGCCTCAAACAGTGCAACAATGTTGGCATGCTTGCACTCCGCTAGGATGTCAATCTCCACCATAAAGTCTTCCAGCTCTGTCTCTTCATATATGGGAACCCTCTTAAGTGCAGCTAGCTTTCCTGACTGCCTGTGCTGGGCCTAAATGGTGGGGGTCATTGTATGTGTGTGTGTGGGGGGGGGGGGGAGGGGTGGGTGTGACACGGAGAGAGAAGTAATGCCTTACTAGTATTGCTGCCATAAATAGAGTTTTTCCCTTACACAGGTTAGCAAAAGCATAGATTTTTTTTTGTTTGTTTGGTTTCGTCGTTTTTGAACATCGAGGTTTGTCGATGTGTTTAATAGCTCCCGTCTTCTTTCTTTTTTTTGACCCGTCCCACGACACCGTGCCAAAATGTTTAGATTTGTTTATAACCGCGCCCTCCCGCTCTCTGTAGTACCGCCGGTTATAAAGCCCGCCTACCTTGTACACTTTGCCAAAGGCACCATCGCCCAGCTCGCCAATCTTGTTCCAATATTCCAATGGGTCTATCTCTTTGCGGATGTTCGGAT
Organism: Eunapius fragilis; assembly: GCA_963681505.1. Lineage (NCBI taxonomy): Eukaryota > Metazoa > Porifera > Demospongiae > Spongillida > Spongillidae > Eunapius > Eunapius fragilis. Next base: position 5,296,920 of record OY811986.1, on the reverse strand, counting down.
ATTCTTTCGCCTTCTTAGCCGAGCCTTGCAATAGCTTCCGAAGGAACGCCATACCCCCCCTTTTTTAAAGAAGACGTACGGTCTTCGGAGAGTGTTGAATATTCCTAGCTCTCTCCGAGGCAACGCCCGTGCGCAATGCAAATGAGCGATTCCCGTACTCTACGTCCGTGTCGTGTGCACCACCGCATATTACGAGCTACGCCACGTGCTCGTTCTTTTCCTTCTGCCATTTTATCGGCACGATGAAGTTCAATCGGAACGTGTCCTCCTCCCGGAGAAAATGCCGAAAGAGACATTTCTCTGCCCCTTCGAGCGTGCGCAGGGTCATCATGAGCGCACCCCTGTCCAAGGAACTGAGGCAGAAACACAACGTGAGGTCCCTGCCGATACGAAAGGACGACGAAGTCATGGTCACCCGAGGCCACTTCAAAGGCCAGCAAGCTGGAAAAGTTATCCAGGTGAGATTTTAGCAAAAATTTCCAGTCTTGTCTATGGCGCCTATTTCGCTTTCCAAGGTCTACAGAAAGCGCTGGGTCGTTCACATTGACAGAATTCAGCGTGAGAAGGCAAACGGTGCCCAGGTTTACGTGGGAATTCACCCGAGCAAGGTGAGGAACTACCATCACTGGCAGTCTAGGTTAATTGTAGGTTTTTGCCAATTTGCCTAGGTGGAAATCACTAAGTTGAAGTTGGACAAAGACCGCAAGAAGATACTCGAACGTAAATCCAAGCCAAAGCAGGCAGAGAAAGGCAAGCACAAGGACGTGCAGCAGCCTATGGATACTACGGCATCATCTTAGATGGAGGGGTGTGGGGGTGCATATGGTGTGTTGGAATGACTGCTCTATTTGTTCCGAAAAATTTTTTCACTTTCCCAAACATCCGTTGTCCATCGCCGATATTAAGGAAATTAATAAAGTTTAATTTCTGTGTTGTCCGCTACGTTTATCTCCATATAAGGGAATACTTGTCTTACTCGTTCCTCTCGCGGTAATAATACGATAATACCAATAACAGTACTTGAGTGAGGCCGCAAGATGGTGAGTCGTGTGGCGTCAAGAGTCATTAATCATGGGCCTTGCTATAGATATCGTTATGTTGTTTCGACCAATGTGTCGTGACCGGGTGTTGTCTTTCCCCGGCAGAGCAAAGCCAAGGCAGCGGTGAGGAAGCACCCTAAGAAGCGTGGCCAGCGAGCCACCTCCAATATCTTCGCCATGTTTGACCAGGCCCAGATACAGGAATTCAAAGAGGTTCGAGGCCGCTCTTCGCTTTGTGTTAATTCCCCTGGGGGAATAGCATACCCTTAATAGTGAAACTCGAGCTCCTAAACGTGAATCATGAATAGTGATATGCCGCTAAGTAGCGCAGTTAGTAACAACTGTCGCTTACGGTGTTCTTAATTAGCAACGTACAATATAGTTTGAAAAAGGTCTGTTGCGTTTCGAGAGGATTTTGAATGGTGTGAAAAATTGGTGACTGCATTGTTCTAAAGGTGACAACAGTCGCCATAAGAGATGATAACAGCTATCATTAGCTATTGGCCACAGGACTACTGTACTGATAGTGCCCTTTTGATTCCCTTCCTCCACCTCTTACCCACAGGCCTTCAACATGATCGACCAGAACAGAGACGGCTTCATCGATAGCGACGACCTGAAGGACATGTTGTCATCTCTAGGTGAGAGGGGGAGCTGTTTTGAGCGGGTTGTAGGATTAACAGAAGTTTCCCTGTGGAATGTTTCAATGCAGGACAGGAACCAAACGAGCAGGTTGTTGAGTCCATGATGTCAGAGGCACCTGGTCCACTGAACTTCACCATGTTCCTCACCTTGTTTGGAGAGAAGCTAAACGGTGTGTGTGTGTGTGTGTGTGTGTGTGTGTGTGTGTGTGTGTGTGTGTGTGTGTGTGTGTGTGTTGTGTGTGTGCTATGAGTGTGTTGACTGTCTTATATGACAATATTTGTACACCTCTGATTGTTATATTTACAACAAAAAAAAAAATCGTTTCTTCAGGCACTGATCCTGAAGATGTGATTCGAAATGCCTTTGCATGTTTTGACGAAGAAGCTACTGGCCACATCAATGAAGACCGGTGAGTTGTGAACAAGGAAGAGTTCACGTTTTTGTAACCTTGACCAACCCTTCCTCTTCCCCCCCCCCCCCCCCAGCTTAAGGGAACTTCTGATTACAATGGGTGATCGATTTACTGATGCGGAGGTAAAGATACTGAGCTAAAAGCTAAATGCTATCTTAGTTCATGTGCAACTGCTTCTCCATTTTCACCTTTGGTGCTAAAGGTGGACCAGATGCTACGTGGATCACCAGTTGACAACAATGGAAACTTTGATTACATCACTTTCACCAGAATCCTCAAGCACGGTACGAAGGATGAATAGGCAGTTGATACAGCCCCCACCCCACCCCAGCCAGTCACAATTGTAGTTCTACGGAAATGTCTCAAATCAGATTCACAAGTTATAGCTGTTACTGCATTTAATTCATTTGCACGTATGTACGTAAATATTACTCGTACGGTATGTATATTATACCTCTCATTCATTACCCAATTCGGTTACTATTTCGACTAGTATGTATGCGTAACGTGCGTGTTATAACGTTCCAATACTCAGTGTTATACGCAGCTAATTAATGTTATACAACAACCGCAGTGTGGGGTGAGTAACGCCATATAGACACACCACAGCTTCTTAAAGCGCCATACCATGTTAGGCGGGGTTATTATTATGTGCCGTTATTTTAAAATTTCTGAGCCGTGGGCCTAACCTGATGGAATGCAGCTATGATAGGGGCGGTGCTCACATAATTTGCATAAAAAGGAAACACGTCTCACTGCGACGATTCGTTGGAATTCTGTAGATACTCAGGAGAAAAAAATGGTGAGATTTTTGGAGGGAAGCTGTTGTGTCTGTATCAGGAACTTGACTCGTAACTTCATGGCTGTGTTTGGATGCTTCTCTGGGAGGGAAGGGGGGGGGGGGGGGGGGGGGGGGGGGGGGGGAGGAGGAGGGAAGTTTGACCGAACGGCACTTGGCGGCAACTTCGTCAGTTTCTCTTCTGCAGAGCAAGGCGAAGCTGGTTAAGAAGCAGCACCCAAAGAAGCGTGGCCAGCGAGCCACCTCCAATATCTTCGCCATGTTCGATCAGGCCCAGATACAGGAATTCAAAGAGGTTTGGTTGTGCGTGGAGCGATTACTCTCACAGCTGCACTTACTAATCTCTGGGTGCCCTACGCCCAGGCCTTCAACATGATCGACCAGAACAGAGACGGCTTCATCGATAGCGACGACCTGAAGGACATGTTGTCATCTCTAGGTGAGAGGGGGAGCTGTTTTGAGCGGGTTGTAGGATTAACAGAAGTTTCCCTGTGGAATGTTTCAATGCAGGACAGGAACCAAACGAGCAGGTTGTTGAGTCCATGATGTCAGAGGCACCTGGTCCACTGAATTTCACCATGTTCCTCACCTTGTTTGGAGAGAAGCTAAATGGTGTGTGTGTGTGTGTGTGTGTGTGTGTGTGTGTGTGTGTGTGTGTGTGTGTGTGTTTGTGTGTGTGTGTGTGTGTGTGGTGTGTGTGCGTGCGTGTGTGTGTGTGTGTGTGTGTGTGTGTGTGTGTGTGTGTGTGTGTGCAGTGTTCAGAACATAAACCTATTAAAGTATGCATCTACTTTTTCCTTCCCCTCTCAAATTGTGGGGGGGTTCATCAGGCACTGATCCTGAAGATGTGATTCGAAATGCCTTTGCATGTTTTGACGAAGAAGGTACTGGCCACATCAATGAAGACCGGTGAGTTCTGGTGCAGGAAAAGGCTCAGACCAAGGCAACTGTGTTTCCTCTCCCTCTTTCCTTTCAGCCTGAGAGAGCTTCTGACCACAATGGGTGATAGATTTACGGATGCTGAGGTATGTAAAAATGTGTGGGAGTTACAGATCATGTGTGTATTCCTAGTTATTTGAATCCAGCTATGATTGCCATCCTGCTCCTTCCATCTTATCTCCCACAACTCTTTCTCCTCCACCTTGTTTCTATTCCCCTCCTCCCTTCTCCCCCTGCTCTTGCGACAACAGGTGGACCAGATGCTTCGTGGGTCCCCCATTGATAACAATGGCAACTTTGATTACGTTGCGTTCACCAGAATCCTTAAACACGGCACCAAGGATGAATGACAAAGCTGCCGACCAATCTCATAGTATGTGCAAATGCACACCCAACCCAAAATATCCAATTGCATTTATCATTAACTAGTTACTGTTAATAAAAAGTGACACTTTCATGGAAACCTAAGTTTTTTTATTTTAATTTTTACGCTTGATTTCTTATAAGCCAAACTGTGCTTGTCTCCTTTTGTGAATGTGTGTGTGTGTGTGTGTGTGTATGTGTGTTAGTGCCACAACACTTGTGCCTGACTGACTACACAAACACACACCAATGTCCCCATCAATGTTTCCTGGCTCCAAAGATGGCAGACCCAATCCTGACAATGGTGCTTCCAAGTTGTATCTGAGAGTAACACAAAATAAACAAACTTATTGACATCCATCGTACACATACATGCATACATACAGTATACCTGAAGAGTGACACACATACAGACACCACACATGCACATACAGTATACCTGATACAAGGGGTGGAGTGACACACATACCGCATTGTGGTAGTCAGCAGACATTCCCATGCTGTACTCCAGTGGGGTTTTGATGTTCAGGGATTGCTGGATATGCATGCCACACCTGAGTAGTGCCTTAATGTGATGAAAGGGAGAGAAGAATGCGACAAGGAGTAATGGCTATCAGGAAGCAGGAAGAGGAGGAGGGGTTACCACAAAGTCTGGATTGGGGCCAGCTGGAGTGGTGGGCTCAGCTCTACCGATAGTCATCAGTCCGCAGAACACAAGGTATCTGCACTCTTCGACAATGAACTGCGCCATGTCTTTGCAAGCCCCAGGCGCACAGCCATGCTTGTCTGCAAACAAGATAATTATGATGGTTACGACAACAAAATTGGTCACAAGGTGTGGCTAGGAGTTATAGCTACCACACCACAAGCAGGATTTGGTTTAAATTTGGCGAGGGGGAGGGGGGAAGGGGGGGGGGCTAGCTGCGTACGCTTTTCTCCACTTGTGTTGACTTGCACAAGCACTCTCAGAGGCTTCTGGTGTTCCAGTGTGCTCCACACGTTGTTCAAGGTCAGGGCCATTTTCTCACAGTCCAGTGTCTCCACCATCCATAAGTGAGGAACATCTATATGGACACGCACACGTATGTCAGATGAGGCTGGCACCAGTAGTGACACACACACACACACACACACACACACACACACCAGCCAAGACTTTTGTTTTGTTTCGTTGCATGTGGCCAATGAAGTGCCATTTAATCTCCGCACACTGACTCTATTGGGATCACAAGGTGTGTGTGTGTGTGTGTATGTGTGTGTGTGGGTGGGTGGGTGGGTGGGTGTGTGGTGGTGGTGTTTATGCCACAAGATGGCTTTAGTGTGGGAAGCTCAGTTAACCTGCGCAACTGTACCTTGACTGCCACAGCCTTGCTGTGGAGCTCCTGAACCTAAGTGCGGGGGGCGGCGATGACGGTGAATGGGATGATGTGTGTTTGGGGCAGAGGGAAGGTCGCTCTTCCTTACGTAATTCTCTCCAAAATGTCTTAACCCGGCATTGTACGCATGGTAGACGGCCTGAGCAGGATGCTTTTTACTAACAGCCACAACTTGTGGGGGACTGCGACTCGCAGCCTTAGCCCATGTATATACAGATAACATGGTGGGTATGTGACTGTTTAAGGAACAAACAAAAAAAAACGGGCTTTCTTGCTCACCACAGCTGCCTCCCTTACACCCTGAAGCACCCTTTGTACAGCGACGTTTACTGCCGCTTCTCCCATATAATTTTTACCACCCCCCCTATGTAATACGTTGGTTAAATAACCAACACTGAGGGCCCTCGTTCCCATGCTTATCCCTGCCACATGCAATGGCAAGCCGGCCTTGGTTAATCAGATTGGCTGTTGGAGGATTCGGCAGAGCGAACTGTCGATATAAGAGCACGCAGGTGACACACACAGCCGGTTTTGCGATATGTTTGAACCACCTTGTGTATGCATAATCTATGCAGCAACCTGCGAAGCCCGTCACTGACGACCAAGTGCAAAGACTTCTCACACGTATGACGGGTCTTAACCTGGACAAAGTATTCAAAACCAGAAGAGAGCCGCTAAATCAGCCTCTGTACAAGCTTGTGGACGAGCATCAATTGAAGAAGGTTCTTGCATTAATAACGCGCTGGTGTCACCCGACTAGCCTGGAAAATCATTTGTTTTTTTCAGGCACAGTTGGATACCGTTCAAAGGGCGCGTGAGGCCCTGAAAATGCCTCCCGTCCTTCCCCAGCGGAAGGAGAGGGGAGAGCTGATACAGAGCGATGCGAGGTTGGCAGGTCTGGAGAGCTGCGACCTTGCGTTCACAGACATCTCACAGACGGAAAATAACGGAGTATGCCCTACCCTCTTGAAAACGTTTTAGCACACACACACACACACGCACACATACACACACATACATACACACATACACACACATACGTACATACATACACACATACACACGTACATACACATACATACACATACATACACACACATACATACACACACAACACACACACACCACAATACTGTTCAGTAATGGGTCTATCAACAGAGCCGTCGAATTGTAGTGCGAGAAAAGAATGGAAATCTGAGAGAAGCCAGGTGGAGTGAGAGGGATCGGTTGTGTCAGGCAAGCCAATACCCACATGTATTTCCTTACAGTCATGCCTGATGTGTCCCATGTGTGTGCGTTTGCATGCATGAATGTGTGTGTGTGTGTGTGTGTGTGTGTGTGTGTGTGTGTGTGTGTGTGTGTGTGTGTGTGTGTGTGTGTGCATGTATATACGTATGTGTATGTCCCACGTGCAGATATACTTCCCTGCCTTGGGACGCCAGCTCTCCCTGCCAGCCATGCTCCAGGGGAGCGACTTGGCTAGACTGCTCAAGGAGCAGCGCCATGAAGAGGTACTGGAGAGGACCAATGTTCAGTGTGAGCCTGACTCCAGTGACTACATTTGGGTGAGTGTGCACTTTCTGCGTCTTGGGAATAGTCCTGTGTTTTATGAGTGTGCCGGTATGTGTGTATGTACTGAGACATATTATTCTATGCTTCCATTACTTCCTCCTCTCCCTTCCATCACTTCTTCCCCCCCCCCCCCCCCCCCCCCCTTCCATTACTTCCTCCCCCTTCCATTACTTCCTCCTCCCCCTTCCATTACTTCCTCCTCCCCTTCCATTACTTCTTCCTCCCCTTCCATTACTTCCTCCTCCCCCTTCCATTACTTCCTCCTCTCCCTTCCATCACTTCTTCCCCCCTCCCCCTTCCATTACTTCCTCCCCTTCCATTCCTTCCTCCTCCCCCTTCCATTACTTCCTCCTCCCCTTCCATTCCTTCCTCCTCCCCCTTCCATTACTTCCTCCTCCCCCTTCCATTACTTCCTCCTCCCCCTTCCATTACTTCCTCCTCCCCTTCCATTACTTCTTCCTCCCCTTCCGTCACTTCTTCCCCCCCTTCCATTATTTCCTCCTCCCCTTCCATCACTTCTTCCTCCTCCTTCCCCTTCCATTACTTCTTCCTCCCCTTCCGTCACTTCTTCTCCCCTTCCATCACTTCCTCCTCCCCCTTCCATTACTTCCTCCTCCCCCTTCCATTTTGCTTCCTCCTCCCCTTCCATTACTTCCTCCTCCCCCTTCCATTACTTCTTCCTCCCCCTTCCCATTGCACAGGTGCACCGTACAGTACATGAAGACATCGACAGAAGAGGTCTGTACGACGTGTTGCGGTCGACAAGGCACTTTGGTGGCTTGGTGTGGTACCTCATGACACAACAGCACCTCAAAGGGTTGCTGGGAGATATGCTGGAGAGGAATCTGTAAGAGGACCCTCCGGGTATCTTCAGAAGTATATGCGTTCCCTTTCGCCCCAACAACAGGTTGGAGGATGCGATAGACCTGGTGGGGCTATTCAAGTTATGCTATCCTGACCATGAGTTCAGTAAGAGTTCGACCAAGGCGGGGAAGAAATGTGTCCAAGTATGTAGATACGTGCACCCTCTCACCAGCTTCCTTCCCTTGTACTCTTGCTTACTTTGTTTTCCCTCCATCTTCTCCTCCCTCCCCACACTCTCCTTCCCTTGCTTTGTTCTTCTCTCCCTCGCCTTTTCACCTCCCCCTCATTCTCCATTTCCTTTCTCCTCCCCCTCGCCCTTTCTTTTTCATTCTCCTGTGTCTTTGGCCTGTAGGAGTTCTGTGAGCACAATGGGTGGGCTGACTTGGCTGCCCTGGTGAGTACCAAGGCCAATACCAAGGAACCTTGCAGTGCACAGGCACAATGAATGGCCTTTGACAACAATGATTGTGTGGATAGAGATGTGCCAAAAAAAAAAAAAACACAACGCACACATATATGCACACGCTGTATCACGTCTGTCAAATGTCGCTATTGCGGAATTGTCTTGTATGGATTCAAGATTCCCTGTGGCAAAGCAGAAGATTGTTTAGTGTGAATGTGTGTGTGTAGTGTGTGTGTGTGTAGGTGGGGGATGGTAAAAGCACCTTTTACCTTGGGGTCAAAGAGCTGCTTTAGGCTCCTCATCATATCTACAGCTTCCCTAGACTTTGAGTAGTATATGTAATCTGCCTTCTTAAATCCAAGGCCATGCTCTGCGGATATGCTCCCCCTGTGGCGAGCTTTATTTAGGGTCGGGCTAAAGTTAGTGGGAGGAAGTGACAGAACAACATGCAGTGTCTTCACCTGTCCACTCAAACACAAACGGCTCGATCAGCTGGAGGAGTTGTTTAGAGTGAGTATCTCCCACAATGTTTAGGTGAAGGTTACCTTGACAACATAAAAATAAGGAATAGCAAAATACATATTACATGTAAAGCTATGAACTGCCCCCCCCAGGTTACCATCTCCAATGTGACCATAACCAACAGTGCATTTAGCCAGTGGAAGGCAGCGTTGTCTGGTCTCCAACACGAGGTCATACATCACTTCCATTGGCAGTGAGACGTCGTACTGGAACAAAGAGACTGGTTGACATGTCCGCAAGCAAAGAGCAGTGTGTACCTTGTATGTCACACCCTCCCTGGTAAGGGCCTCTGTTATCTTCTCCCTCAGAGCCCACATGCTTCGCAGCTAAGGGGGGAGAGAGAAAGGGACGGAGGAAGGAAATGGGTGTGTCATTAATAATGGGGATGTCATTAATAAACCACACTGTAGTAACATTACATGTTTGGGGGGAGCTCTGACACTACACCGTAATACTTACCTTGGTGTAATCTGTTGCAATACTTCCATCATTAATAAGATTTTCTTTCATAAGGTACTCAAAGAATGCGTCCAGTTTCTGTGTGGTTAACAGTAAAAATACAAACTTCTCAAAACTTAATCTTTATTCACTGCAAAGTTCTGACAAAGGGCCACAGCTAACAGAGCTACAGGTACCAAAGGGCCATAGCTTACAGGTACCATTCATTTCGTTCTTGTTTACAAAGCATTGGATGTACTACTCACTTTTCAATCTACTTAGCATACATCCCATAAATGGTATCACATATCACATATGGCAACACATATTTGAGGTCACATGCAATTATGCTATTGGCCAGAAGGTCACCCCTCCCAGCAATGGCCTAACTAATACATGGAATGAAACCAAGTGCTGACAGCAGTTCTAAAAGTAATAACTAGAAGTAATAACCATATCGAGCACACTGACCCACCCACCCATAAGTCCTTAACAGTATGAGAGGGAGGAGGGGCACCTGACCATCTTGTCATGTGCATCACTTGAGCCAGACGTCTCCACAAGGGTATAGAAGGGTTGGGGTGATATGGGGTTGTGAAGGGCGAGGTGTTTCTCCACCAACTGCATTGAGGCAGCGTCCAGGAACTCCACAGCTAGTGTGGTGTGTGTGTGTGTGTGTGTGTGTGTGTGTGTGTGTGTGTGTGTGTGTGTGTGTGTGAGCATGCGTGTGTGTGTGTGTGTGTGTGTGTGTGTGTGTGCAATGCATGTTGGTATGTATCTAATGTGGTACGCCTTCATCCATCCCCTAATGACTATCTCTCTCCCAATGGCCCTCCTCCCTCCTCCTCCCTGATGTCTCACTGCCCATAAAATATCTCCCCTTGTTCTGCTGACCAGACAGTATCTCTCCTAAGAACTTCTTGGCTGCCAGGTAGGTATGCCGCACTGCTTGAAAGCTGCTGCATCCCATGAATGCCACATTTACAGCCTGTGGGGTGTGCATATTGTATGTGTATGAGTGTGTGTGTGTGTGTGTGTGTGTGTGTGTGTGTGTGTGTGTGTGTATGTGTGTGTGCGTGTGTGCGTAGGCATGTGAATACACACACGTTTACATGTATGCACACACACATGATGCAATATTTTACCAGCACACAAGATCACAAAACACATTAGCAAATTATACCCCCCCCCCCTTTTTTTTTTTTTTTTTTTTTTTTTTTTTTTGGAAGGGGGAACCCAGGACTCTGCCCTAGGTCTTGGGGACCCTCCTCCCAAAGATTCAAGTCTCTCACCTTGGGTCTTGGTGGTGTTAGGATAGAAACAGCGGTGACAACACCCAGGGTCCCCTCTGCTCCTATGAACAACTGCTTAAGATCATAACCTGGACAACATGGTGGGGACAGGGGGAGGGAGAGAGGGGGGGGGGGGAAGGGATTGGGGAGAAAGTAACAAGATGATTTCACAGCCACAGCATATATATGTGCACCAGCAAAAGCTACCAATCATACAAATTTAAAATGCCTGCCTGTGTTGTCCTTGCGTAATGTGCTCATCATGTCCAACACCCTCCCGTCTGATAAAACCTGTTTCAAGAGGGATAGAATCGCGTTGTGATTGCACCTACGTTTCCCTCAGCACAGGCACACATCACACATGCACAGGCACACATCACACATGCACAGGCACACATCACACATGCACAGGACACATCACACATGCACAGGCACATCATCACACATGCGTAGGCACACATGCACAGGCACACATGCACAGGCACACATCACACATGCATAGGCACACATCATACATGCACATGCACACATCACACATGTAACAAGCACAGGCACATACACACACATACACACAAACACACTTGGCTCAATCTCCTGGCCTACCACTTCAAGACCCAGAGTGCTGCCGTGTAGTGAACCATAACGCATCAGCCTCAGTCCGCCGGCATTTGTGGAAACATTCCCACCAACCTGGCAGCTGCCAATAGCCAGCGTCAACGTTAATGGGCGGACTCCCCAGAAGGGGGAACTGTGCAAGCGCATACCTGCCCTTGGCCCCAAGGTCAAGGGGCATCATTAACCCTTTCTGTGCCAACATGGTGTCCAGGGACTCGAGCACGCACCCTGACTGACACACCAGTACACCTGCAGTCAGTCGGTCACAGGGGTTAGCACACAAGCGTGGTAGGGCCGTGAGTGCAACTGGGCATGCTTTAAAATTTTAAAAAACTACCTGCCACTTCGTCCACAGATATGACTTCATTCATGAGGGAAAGGGATAGAACCACCTCATCAAAGACAGGATTACTGCCACCTGTTGGGTTGGGTGGAGCTAATGCAAACCCCTTTTTTAAAAATGTGCGGCTAACCAACAAGGCCTGTGTTACCACCCTGAGGAACCACAGCAATCCTATAAGTATCGCAGAAGCAGCCTTTGCATGTGAGGTTAGCACTCGTACACACATCCACACACACACACACACACACACACACACACACACACACACACACACACACACACACACATGCACATGCACACACAACGCACTTTCTCTTGTTGCAGTGTGCTAGAATTCTAGATACTTCATGGGTTGTTTTCGGTCGGAGTGCCACGGTACTTTGACCCCTATGCGTGGGCGTAGAATTTTTTAAAACTGATACCCGTATTTCCTTAACTACCTTAGATTCCGCAGCCAGTCAGTGTTGTAAGGTTCTAGCTCAGAGGGGGTAGTGATAACCCTGTCCCCTACTATTGATCGAAACTCTTGCAAGTCTAGCTCCGTAACCTATAATATGCCACATGCATGGACAATGGAGGGAATTTACGGATAAATTTACGCGGTCCGGGCCAGCCCGTGCAAACTCTTACCCGCGCAAAATTGTGCCTCTTTACCGGGTAGAGTTCACTAGTGAGTGGAACGGCTGAGCTCGAATTTCTCGCAAAGGTCCTCACTACCCGCCTTTGCAACACACCTGCGAACCCGACCAACATACTTTTCTTTTTTAATTTGTATTTATTCTGATTTGGAGACCGTTTGTAGCTGGAACGAGAACCTGACTAGAGATAAATGAGTGACCTGATTATTGCAGAGCCGCTGACAGCGGTGCAGGGACTATTTGGTAAGGCACAATATGCATGTAGTGCATGTATAGCATGGATTGGATATTTAGTTTTCAACTGCAGAGCGAGGCGGGAAAGGAGACTGGGGCGTGGAAGCATTCTTTTCTTCGCACTTTGCTACAGTTGATGAAATAGCGAAGGTCCTTTAAAATAAATATTATATCTTATTCCACTTTTTTTTCTTTTTTTTTCTGCTGTGTTTTATTGGTGAACAGATCCCCTCGCTCAACGACAGACCGTTACATGCTTTTACTGACGGCTGCCTGGTCCGTTATCGTTGCATGATACAGGACCAGTTCGAACCGGAGTACTACTTGAATACGTACCAGCTGGTGAACACAGTCACTGGAACCAAGGTGTGCAGCGCCCAAAATCACGTGCGTAATTGCAAAACCACGCCCCTTGCGTTAGGTCTTCTGCTGTGGTAAATACCGCGATGTTTTCAACTACCCTGTACGTTTGCTGGAGTGCCTATGGCTGGCACAATACACATTCTGGACTGCTATTCACCCCCCCCCCCCCCCCCCCCCAAACAATTCCTTGCAGCCTAACCATGAGTTAGACGAAGACCCCGAAGTTTCCATCACTGATGAGCGAACAACTCTGTACTGTGTTTCCATCCCTGATGAGACAGAGTGGGCTAAGGCTGTATCCACATGTGCACTCACACACCTTATTTGCCCTCTTCCCCTCACCCCCCTCCAATATGCACTGGCACAGAAGTTTGTTTCCTTGATGATGATGCAATCAATAGGCCTTTAGGAGGGATGTGGCAGAAGGGGCAGGGGCTGGGTTTGATCAGACAGGTAGAGGACCAAAAAGGGAATATTGTGATGATGATGGTGATGGTGATGGTGATAAGATGGAAGGTGATATCCAGAATGGGGAGGGGCTCAGCAAGCGCTTTAAACTTCATAACAGAGAGCACATTAAAGGTGTGTGTGTGTGTGTGTGTGTGTATGTGTGTGTGTGTGTATGTGTGTGTGTGTTTGTGTGTGTGTGTGTGTGTAGCTAGCTTATGAATATGTATGAGGCTTGGAGAGTGGAAAACTTAAAGTGGTTAGAAGTCTAGAACTGAGGTGCAGATGTGAATATCTATTGAGGGAGGAGGATGTGTCAATAACCAGCCATTTTCTGGCTCCACCCACCCCGGAACAGGAGAGAATGGTCTAGGGTCCATCCTTCCAGTCCTTGAAGAGAAAGAGAGAGGCATTTCCTGCCTAGTGAAGGTGAGTAGTACATTAGCCAGTTGGCAGTGATTACATTTCCACTTTGTTCCAATTGACCACAGTGCTTTGGGATGGGATTGAGTGGGGGGGGGGGGGGGGGGGGGGGGTAGGTGTTATTCCTTCTCTCCAAGCATTCCTGGATGCTAACAGTTTATGGCTTATGACACATTGATTGTCACTTATGAATACTGCATTTTGCCAGAATAAAAGAATGCCATTCCAGTCGTATTGGGCAAGCACTCAAGGGACCCCTTGCAAGGGTGTCACACTGACTCCATGTGGGGTGTCACACTGACTCCATGTGGGGTGTCACACTGAATCCATGTGGGGTGTCACACTGACTCCATGTGGTTTTTCACACTGACTCCATGTGGGGTGTTGAAAATAGTCTGTCTTCATAGACCCCTTTTGAGACGTCTGACGTAAAGGCATATGCACACATGTCTTCGGTCCGAGTGCCTTGCATAGCAGGGTTCATTACTCTCATAACAGCTTTTAACAGATCAGATGGATACAGTCAGCATGTGGGTAATCTACGTACCATTACATAAAGGTACATTAACCATATCATAGGGTATAGACATGGGTATGTATAATGTTTTTGAAAAGGTGACAGGCCTGCGGAACTCCTCCCCGCACCTCCCTCTTTATTATTCCTCCTCCTCCCCATCCTCCTGTTTGTTTCCTCCCCTTGCAGGTCTATGGGGACACGGAGCAGTACAAGGTTGCCTCAATGGTGGAGTTTGTCGGTGTCCTCTCTGTGGACCCATCTCTGGCGTGTTTCGACCACGAGCTGCCTGCTGGCCTGGACCAGGACCTGCTGAACCCATTTGCGGCAGAGGGGGCTGCCGAACGCAAGGCGCACTCCCCTCCACCCTCCCTTGTTCCCCGCCTTCATTGCATCTTGTCACGTCCCCTGCAGCACTCCAACCCACTCGTGTTTCCCTCCTCTTCATTTCTGAAAGGTTGTCCGAATCAGCTGCTTAAAATGTTATAACCAACCTCCCTCGTTTCTTTCACTGTTCAACTCAAACCTTATCCTCTCCAAGACCCGTTTGCAGTGGGTGTGGCGAGAGAGCTTGCCCTCAGTGTGTTGACGGAGGTGTTGCTAGGTGATAGGCTTGCTTCTGAGTATGCTCTACTTCACATGCTGTCCTCTGTGTGAGTGTTGTGTGTATGTGTGTGTGTGCTTGCGTGAGTGGTATGTGTATGAGTGGTATGTGTGTTTGTGTGTGTGTGCAGACATTATCTTGTGATCATGATTGCTTTCATTTTATGCCCCCCCCCTCCCCTCGCAGGTATGGTCGCACCGAGGTCCTAGCGCTGGGGACATTTGCAGTCAACATCAGTCACTGTCCTCCCTCCAGTCCTCAGAGTCCCTCCCTTGCGTCATCTTACTTCTCCGTTCTGCAGGATTTGGTGCCAAAGGTCAGTAGTACTAGCGTCATACCTTTTGAGCATCACATTCCTCCCTGCACTACACACACCCACCCCCCACATTCACACGTCTGTAGTCTCATCTTCTCTCCATGACTCTCGGTAACATGAATACACTCAAGTTCAATCCAAGGAAGGATTATGAAACGAACAGAATGCAGCTGGGCGTACTCCAGCTCTCAGCCGGTGTGTGTTGGCTGTAACTCTTTTCTCACACATGCCCCATCCCCGTGAAATGCATACACACAGGCACCCTGCTAGTGGTGGATGAAACTCAGCTCAGTCCTGGGCATCTCAATGAGCAGGGTGTCAAGAACCTGGCAGCCCTATGCCACCTCACTCGATGGCAGAGGATTTATTACGACTTCCAATACTACAGCACTGAATTTAGCTGTGACATAGTAAGCATTGGTCCACCGCACCAGCGGGATATACCTGTTAGCATTCACGTGTCCATTTTGCTGTACTTCCTTATTCCTCCCAGCCTGTCATGGTTTTCTCAGAAGGCAGGAGCATAGTTAAGGTGAATTGGGGGCAGGCATACACATAACTTTTTTTTTTTTCCTCACCCAAAACTGCTACCTCGTAACATTCCTCCCTGTTTAAAAAAATAAATAATAATAATAATAATTAAAGATCCACACAGTCCTCCTCATCTGCTGGTCTCATCCTCACACTTGGTCACTACCTCCCCACTTCCCACACCATCCTCCTCACTTACCTTCCCTCCTGTCTCCTGGGCACACTGTTTGTCACCACCACTGTCTCTACTACAATTGTATTACAACACCTCACCCTCCCCCTCTTCCTCCACCTCACCACCTCTTCCTCCCCCTCCTCCTCCTCCACCTCCCCCTCCTCACACTCACCCTCCTCCTCCTCTACCTCCCCCTCCTCCACCTCCCCCTCCTCCTCCTCCACCTCCTCCTCCTCCACCTCCCCCTCTTCCTCCTCCACCTCCCCCTCCTCCTCCTCCACCTCCTCCTCCTCCACCTCCCCCTCTTCCTCCTCCACCTCCCCCTCCTCCTCCTCCACCTCCCCCTCCCCTCCCCATCTTCCCTTTCCTTTACACACTGCAGGACAGTTGTGAGGTGCCATTGGACCCTGTGGTTCTCGCACCTTCTGGGGACAGGGCAACTAAGCGACTCACAAACGAACAGCTTCATTCCATCAGAGAGTACCTGGGAGTGTGTCGTGAAATACAATACTCCCTCCCCACAGAACTACAGACGGTTAGAAGTCACTTTGATGTCAGGTTAATTAATTGTGTGCATGTTGTACGGAACTTTTTCTTGGGGGGTGGTGAATTACAGATTGTGGGGGATGACTTTGTTGCCCTGAGGAAGGCTGACCCTGCAGCTACTGCTGATACACTACATTACCTCCTGTGCCTAGCAAGGTAAGTATCCCACTCCCACTCCCCCCCCCCCCCCCCCATTATGCCCCCCCTTCATCCCCATCCCTGATCTTCTTTCACTCCACCTCTCTCACCTGTGGGTCAGGCTTGTTAGCATCAGCCATGGATGCTCTGAGATGACTGTGGATCATTGGAAACACGTTAGGGTACTTGAACAAAAGAGGAAAGACAGACGTTTGAATTTGTAGTCATTTATTTAAAAAAGTTATTAAAAGTTAAAAAAAGAGAGCAACACAAAGACAGGCCACACAAATACTTGCAAACATCATTACACATACATACACATACACATACAGACGTTACCAGTCATGTATCTGGTTGAATTCTCTTTGTATATTGGGAGCATACTTTTAAACAATTGTGTTGACCAATGGCATCATTCTTGATATGGAATCTATTTGATCTTTGCACCCAACAGAAGTATTCAAGTCACATGGGGCTTGGGGCACGCTCTGGTTGGTGTGATTAACACACACATTCCCCACAAACAGTTGGTCCTCTGTCCCTCTGTAGGCGGGCGTTGATGCTTCATTAGAATCAGCAACTGCTCGTGTATTTATATCACCTGCCACTTCCGAAAAAAGTGTGGTATCTTGCGGTGATGACTGTTTATCAGGTAGGATAAGTGTGGCTTGCATCTGATTTGAGTGGAGGTTGTCAGATGTTGTCAAATTCTCTAGTAAACCGTTCTGCTTTGGAACATAGCCTTTCACTTCCTCTAACACACAAGGGTCACCTTTGCCATTGTCCATGTCTCCACCTAGTACAACCACTACTTGTTCTGGAACTAGTGCTTTTTCTGTCTCTTTCATGTGTGGTGCTGACCCTTCTATTACCGCTCCATTTATTAATAAAACGCTTTTAGGTTTATTGCAGTCACTATTTCTATCACTCGTTGGTGTTGTTTGGGCCTGGGGCTGAGGCAACTCTTCCTCTGCTGCACATGAACCTGCCCCCTCCTTACCATTAGGCGTTGCTTGGGTCTGGGGCTGAGAAAGCTCTTTGTGCACATCTACAATAGTCTCCATCAGAGTACAAGACTCCACCCCCTCAATGTTCTGGGCATGCTCCTTGTGGGCAATACAGGATGTTGCTTGGGCCTGGGGATGAGGCAGTTCTTCGTGTACTTCTGCGGTCACCTCGATCACTGCAAATGACCCCACCCCTTCCTTATCATTGATGTCCTGGTGGGTGTGGTCAGTGCTGTTTTGCACTTGTGAGGGCACATTAGGGACGGCGGTCTCCACAAAGGACACCCTCTCCCCTTTGCTTTCATACTCAACGACAACGTCTGCTGTACTTGTCCTGTTCTTCCTATGGGGGAGGGGGGGGAGAGAAACGTTGATCAATATACTGAATATACTTAGTGGACACCTACTGATACCTTTCTTTGGTCCTGTTGTAAGTGATGAAGTCTTTGTTAATTCGATCTAGTGCAGACTGTATCTTCTCATCCTCGTTATGTGGCTGTGTGTGTGTGTGTGTGTGAGGATGCAGTGAGTGATGGTGGGAGAGGGGAGTGGGTATCAAAGGGGAGACATGCCTGTCTCTTGCTGAGACGTGTAGCCTTCTTGTGGAGAGGATTGGGTTCTACAATCATCTCCTCAAGTTCGTGGGTAGGATCACAGTTGATACGATTTTGCTGTGGGGGGGGGGGGGAGTTTACCTATGTCACACA
Source organism: Eunapius fragilis (assembly GCA_963681505.1). NCBI lineage: Eukaryota > Metazoa > Porifera > Demospongiae > Spongillida > Spongillidae > Eunapius > Eunapius fragilis. Next base: position 5,278,654 of record OY811986.1, on the reverse strand, counting down.
CACACACACACACAAACACACAACACTGTCACTGCCACATACAAACATACAGGTGGAATAAATGGAGGCGTGGCCTCTCCCTTCTCAACATCGGCCCAGTTCAGATCCACAAAGGACTGTAGTTCCTTTACCCTCTTCACGGATTGAAGCCTTTTCCTCTCATCGGGATGCAGCAGCTGTTGGGACAACCCTTCAGTCAAACACAAAGCCAAATCCAAATACATCCCTTCAAACACACCCCTTCCTTCAAACACATCCCTTTCTTCAAACACACTCTTTCCTTCATAAACACCCCCCTCCCTACATAATCCCTCCCTTCAAAACACATGCTACACTCACTCTTTGCAGTAGGTCGCATACGTTCCCATCCCACTTTGCAGAGGCCGTTGGGTGGGTATGTTTGAGAACTGCATAGATCTCATCGTTTGACATGCCCTTGTCTATGTGAAATGGCCGCTGGGAGAGGGAGGAGAAAGGATTGGTGATGGAAGATATGAGGCTGACAGTGAGAAAGTGCAGTGAGTGCAGGAAAGGGAGGGAAGATAACAAATGAGGAGGGATTTTGTTAACATGATGTAAGATTGTTGTGTAATAGGCGTGATAGAAATTAATAGCTCCCCCACCAGAGGGACATTGGAAGGTGACAGAGATGAGGACACTGAAGTGAAGGTTTAGTTAGTGACAAGAAAGCACGGGTGGGTTTCCCTTAAGACATGATCTAACCTGCCCACGTAACATCTCATATGCACTAACTCCGAGACTCCACCAGTCAACAGCATAACTGTAGCCTTTGCTTCCAGGGTGGATCACCTCAGGAGCTGAGGTGTGTGAGGGAGATGGTGAAAGGTGGGAGGGAGAATGGGAAAGTGGGAGAAGTGGTGGAAGGTGGGTGGGAGAAGTGGTGGGAGAAGTGGTGGGAGAAGTGGCGGGAGAAGTGGCGGGAGAAGTGGCGGGAGAAGTGGCGAGAGAAGTGGCGAGAGAAGTGGCGGGAGAAGTGGCGGGAGAAGTGGCGGGAGAAGTGGTGGGAGAAGTGGCGGGAGAAGTGGCGGGAGAAGTGGTGGGAGAAGTGGTGGGAGAAGTGGCGGGAGAAGTGGCGGGAGAAGTGGTGGGAGAAGTGGTGGGAGAAGTGGCGGGAGAAAGACAGAGAAGTTGAGACCAATATGAACACAACCTGTGAGATATGGCTAAGACTAACCCATATATGGCTAAGATTAACCCATATATGGCTAAGACTAACCCATATATGGCTTAGTTCCTGTAACTGATGTGACAGGGGCTCCTGGCTTGACGACACAGGCCACATTGAAGTCAGTTAAGTGTACATGGCCTTGCAAGTCAAGTAACATGTTGGCTGGCTTCACATCCCTAGGGAAAAAAAAACAACCTATCTTTAAAAAGGTGTGGAAGTAAATAGAGCGTGCACACAAAGTACACTTTTATGAAAAAATTAAAAACTGAAAATTGACTTCACCTGTGGATAATCTGCCTCTCTCTCAAGTACTCCAACACCAGTGCCATTTCTGCAACATAGAGCACAACTCTTGGTACTGCAAACCTTCCCTCACGCGTCAGATGGTAGCTCAGATCCCCTCCTGTTCAAGAAAGATTATTATTATTGTTATTATTATTGTGTGTGTGTGCGTGCGTGTGTGACAGTGGAAGAGAAAACTACAACGTACTACAGTATATAACTGTCTGCCTGTGGTCGCACCTACCCAACATTAGGTCCATCACCATGAAGATATCCTCGGCGTCTTGGAACGTGAACCACAGGTTCACCAAGAACGGATGCTCCAACGCGCTAAGTAGCTCTTGCTCGCGAAACACGTTCTCCACGGCATGTTTGGTGATAATTTGAATCTTGTTCATGTATTTCATAGCGTACATCTGCTTCGTGTCTTTCTTCTTCACGATGCATACCTAAAAGATAAAAACAGGGAAGGTTCAAACGGTGTACAGAGGGTGAAGCGGCGATACTAACCTTCCCAAACGCACCCTTGCCCACAGCCCGAAGAATGTGGAAGTGACTGAAGTCGACTGGAACAAGACGGTGTATGTGCGCGCGTGTATTTGTGTGTATATGAGAGTCGGCAGCGATTCGCATACTGGTTTCAAACCTGGTCCATTGAAATCCGGTGGCGCCTCCCGCGGAAAGCAACCGCCCATCTTCGGTAACTCACTAAATCACAGCAGGTCGCCTGCACAGAAAAAACAGCCGTCTTCAACCTGTCCGCAAACACCCGGCAATACCTCGTCAATTAGCTTTGCCAAACTTTCTTTACATAAATGAATTTTTTAAAATGGTTACACCCTTTATTAATTAGAGCACGACGTTGCCAAGGATACCAAGAAGGTATGCAAACTAACGATGCTGTCCTCCAGGGTGAAACGGAAAGTACAGTGACAACGCTAGACCTAAGCAGAAGGAACTTGCAGACACTCCCTGACCATCTTCCCGATGCTGAGAAGTTGCAGGTAACACAATTTCACGTAGTAATTAATTTCCTATGAAACAAGCCCCAACAGTGCCTTTATCTCGAAGGAAACAGGCTGACAGAGCTACCAGCTTCCCTCTTTAATAAATGCTGCAACCTGATTTGGCTCGACGTGAGGAACAACATGCTCACGACCCTTCCCGCCGCTGTCCGCCATATGCGCGGCCTTCGGACGCTGCTGTTGGAGGGAAACATGCTGACGCACTTGCCACGAGAACTTGGTGAGTGACCTTCTGTTTGTTCTGAGCCGTACCTTTACACTTATGAATGTTTGATATAGGCGAGCTCACGCATCTGGTGGCAATTAACCTGTCGCGTAATCCACTCCAAAGCCCACCACAGTGTGTTATTGCAAATGGCACAAAGGTTAAAAGAAGTGCGGAAGTGCTGTTCGCTAATGTATTCTCGTCCCCAGGCCATTTTAGAGTACCTTCGCAGTCGCCCTGACGACGGTGATGTAGCCTCAATATCCGGCCCCGAGCCTACCGCTTATCATCCTGCCGAAACGCTAACAAATAAGGTTGATACTGATCTATGCAGAAGCAAGTTCCCAATAAATTATGTCTGAACACACACACACACACACACACACACACACACACACACACACACAGTCTACCCGTAATGCAGTCTTAGAGACATATTGCACGCCGCATTTGGTGGGTGTGACCACCCAACTGGAATATCCTGCCACTTCTGGTAGGCTACCAGGTCCTGTGCCAAAGCAGGCTCTGCTGCACGTCCAACCAGCACACACAAAGAAGGACATTCAAAGTGCCTCCAAAGGCAAACTTCTGCCAGTGAGAAGGAAAAAGCAGGTGCCTGTTTCTCGCGTGCAGGAGAAGAGTGATTTGTCACCCCAGGCCAGGGAGGAAATAGCCACTACACTTCAAAGAGAGAAGTAGGTTCATATCATGTCACTCTTTGATCATATATGTAACCATGTATGCATGTACACACACATGCATACATACATACATACATACATACATACATACATACATACATACATACATACATACATACATACATGCATGCATGCATGCATGCATGCATGCATGCATACATACATACATACATAAACATACATACATACATACATACATACATACATACATACATACATACATACATACATACATACATACATACATATATACATAAACATACATAAACATACATACATACATAAACACACACACACACACACACACACACACACACACACACACACACACACACACACACACACACACCAGTGATTTATCACCCAGGGGTGATATATTTACATAGAGGGAGTGGTCATAGACAGATAAAACTCATGCCTCCGTACTGTTTAAATGGCAATCAGTACAGTTTTATTAAACAGAGCATCCCATTGCCATTCAAGCTCTAAAAAATATATTATTTTTAAATGTGTACATGGATCTCGAGTAAAATATTTAATTCCAATGGGCAGATGAACGTTTATAAGTATGTGTCACAGTTCTGAATTTATGACTATTCTAAATGCATCTAGCGTATACGATGTTGTATTTACAGTCCGTAAAGCAAGCTATGGGTAATGCTCACGTATGATCACATCAACTCCTGTTTGTGTACAAATTCTCCAGCTTTACATTGTGACATGGCATGCATAAACCAAGGGGTGGATTTGTCAAATTAGGGGCAAACGAGAGGCAAACAAGGGGTTTGGTACGGGGTGGGAGCATTAAATCCCTGCACACACACACATACATGCTACGTTTGTTACGTACATGTGCAGGCACTATATATATGTTTGTGTGTGTAAGATGTATGTATGTATGTATGTATGTATGTATGTATGTATGTATGTATGTATGTATGTATGTATGTATGTATGTATGTATGTATGTATGTATGTATGTATGTATGTATGTATGTATGTATGTATGTATGTATGTATGTATGTATGTATGTATGTATGTATGTATGTATGTATGTATGTATGTATGTATGTATGTATGTATGTATGTATGTATGTATGTATGTATGTATGTATGTATGTATGTATGTATGTATGTATGTATGTATGTATGTATGTATGTATGTATGTATGTATGTATGTATGTATGTATGTATGTATGTATGTATGTATGTATGTATGTATGTATGTATGTATGTATGTATGTATGTATGTATGTATGTATGTATGTATGTATGTATGTATGTATGTATGTATGTATGTATGTATGTATGTATGTATGTATGTATGTAGTTATGTATTTGTGTATGTATGCTTGCATACTTTCATACTCATACACTCATGTCACTGAACCCCTTATTTTCCCAACTCACGATTAAAGGGACATCCAGTGTCTTGATGATTGGAAAGAAGAGTCAAAACGTCTCCAGAGGCAGCAGTATATCCAAGTGTCGATCTTGAAAGAGCCAGGTGAAAGAGAAACTTTTGCTCCATGCTTTCAGTTTAGTTATTATTGCTGTTAAATAAAAGTTAACTACACTACGGCTGCAGAAACCGCTCCATATGCCACAGAGGCAAACAGTTGCCATGTTTTACCATCAGCTATAAAAAGGCATGAACAATGAATGCACCCTAGGTACCTTGTTGACCTAACCTCTCCCGTGCAGTAATACAAACTACATAGAACCAAGCGAGCGTGCAAGGCTGATTGCCACCCATCTTCAAGAACAACGCTCGATGCTGGGACTAAACCAGGCCCCCTCCAAAGAGCTGATAGATGCAGAAGTTAAGCTGGCAGAGGTGTGTGTGTGTGTGTGTGTGTGTGTGTGTGTATCCTTCCTTGATCATGACTTATTTGTTGTCTCATTTCCAAAAAGGCATTGCTTAAACGGCAAGAGCTTGAAGCTAGAAAGAAGACAGAATACAGGCTGACTGCTTTCACTGGTGACTTGCAATAATGAAAAAGACATATTGTGGACATACGAAAACAACAAATAAACACATCTGCGAAGAAGTGACTCAAAAGCTCTGTTCGTAAACATATGTGTTTGTACCATGTGTATGTGGATTATGTGTTTGTGGCGTACACGTGTTTGTAGTGAAGCTAGTGAAAACAGAACAAAACAGTTATAGTCTTGTTAAGGGACAAGCACCAGGCTCAGGTGTGCTGGCACTGGCAGCAATGCACTTCTCCGCATGTAGCGCTATGTCACTCCGCCTGCCGGAGGAGGAGGAGGCAGTCATGACTGCCCCCAGGTCGTTCACAATACAGTTCCTCAACCTCCTCCTCTCCAAGCGCACCCCGTTGTCCACCCCCGCCGACACCAGAAGATGGCGCTCCGTGTTGAGGACTTTCACTTTTGGGAAAGTCCTCCTGAGCTGCCGTGGTCGTGGTCGAGGGAAGAAGCCCTGTTCTCTCCTTAGGGCCAGCACCTTCAGGTCTGGCAGACTACCGACACGGGAACCCAACTTATGGGGTAGGGGAGAACGTTTGGACGGGACACCCCCATCACCAGGTCTCTTTCGGACGTATCTCTCTCGCACGGGGCACCCTATGATCGAATGCCTTCTCTGCAACTTCCCCGGGTCGGCTTTCTCACGCGGAGGGTTAACGGCGGGTGGAGGCACCACTTCGGGGTCTGTTGGTGCATCAAGGCCGCTCTTTGTCCTTGCACACCTGTGCTTCACACTCACAATAACCATGGCAACCAGGGCAAACAACACCAGAACGACGAGAGTTGCCAAACCATACGATACAGCTGTTGTGCCCAAAGTTGGGCGTGGTGATGATCCTGCCCCCTCCTTGGAGACAAGGGTCAAAATGGATGTGACCAGTCCAACGTAAGACGCACCCGAGCCAACAAGTGAATAGGAAATCTCCATACACCATTCAGCAGTCATGTTTGTAGGCTGCAGGAAGTCACACATCAATCCTGCATAAAAATTGAAAGCTTTAGAAGTGATGAAACTTGTATTTAGCAGGGTTATGGACAGATTTTGATAGGCTGTGTTATTAACCTACAAGTCAAGGGAAGAAGACGCAGTAAAAAAAGTTGGTCAATCTGCCTCTAATTATAGCTCACCAGGACTGTGAACCCAGAGGAGCAATTGCATGTGTGTGCACAGAATGTCACATGTTGGAGATACAAGGATGCATTGGCCATAGGAACTACCCATTCTGGCAAAGAGACAGTGACATAGATGATTTCATCTGTTTGTAGGAGGGCAGTCCAGGTGGAAAGGATTAAGTGAGGTGAGAATGGAAGTGCCATGAGTGGGAGAGGAAGAAAAGCGTAAAGAGGAATGCCAAAATCATTATTCACTGCATTACATCATCATCCACCACACATTGCAAATACTGTAAGATGAACAAGCTCAACAGCATATGGTTCACAGCAGAATATCAGACATTGCATTTAGCCCATACTATTATGTTAAAACTGCTTTGATTAGTAGTAGCATTAAGTGTTGCCACA
>OY811986.1:5099565-5271537 GCA_963681505.1 Eunapius fragilis | reverse complement strand
CTCTCTCTCCCTCTCTCTCCCTCTCTCTCTCTCTCTCCCTCTCTCTCTCCTCTCCCCCTCTCTCCCTCTCTCCCTCTCTCTCCCCTCTCTCTCCCCTCTCCCCCCCCCCCTCTCTCTCTCTCTCTCTCTCGCTCTCCTTCGGTTGCATTTTAAGGGCATCATTTTAAAAATCTTTGCTTCCTCACCACCTCAGAGCGGAACGCTCAAGGGGTGACATTCACACGTCGGATAGCTGCGGTCTGGGGCACGTTGGTGCCTTCTTCTCCTGGCTTGGCTACTGTGAGCAGGCCATCAGTTCTGCACCAAAGGTGGCGCATTCTTTGCTTATTTTTTTGTTCACTTCTTGTTGTCCCAAAGTGCCATTATTTGTATTTGTTGATGGTTGGAAGGAGGGGGTGGGGGGTCGCTAATTTTTTCCTGTGTATACACAAACTCACAGTGATTTAGTCTATTCCAGGGACTGGCTGTTGCAATCTCTTCGTCCGTTGTGGAACAGTTACTGGTGTCTGTGCTTAGGACAAAGCTGTTTAGACCGTAAGTAGTTGTACTTTTTAAGAACCATTTTCAGAAATGGATTTTTACAGACATGAGGGTGACATCATTCTTGCAACCGCTATTCTTACCAAGTGTATTCAGTCTATTCAGTTAGAATTATTATTAAAAGGTTCGACTATTGGTGTGTGTGTGTGTGTGTAATCTTTTGACATGGAGTCATTGATATGTTGTACAGTGTTCGTAACGTTTGTGTTGTGTGAAGCTGGGCCCCAGTTACAGCCCACTACCCACACTGTCTTGACGAAACTGGTCTCTCACTGCGACCATCCTAATGACGAGGTGTGTGTCTGTGTGTGTGTGTTTGTTTACGTTGTGTTGTGCTTGTGTACACATGCTTGTGTCTATTTGTGTATGATGTGGTAGTGTTGTGTATACATGACTGTGGGGTGGTGTTCATCACCTTGGCACAGGTCTGCCTGATCACACTCCAGCTGTTTGATGCGCTGGCCACACTACCACAGCCTGAGGTGATGCAGACACTCGTATTCCAGTACTGGAGGTGTGCAAGGCCGTCCATTCCATTAGACATTCAGTCAGTGAGGAGAGAGTTGGAGCAGACGATCGAGAGGTGGGAAATTTTTGTGTGGCACTTTCCATAGTGTCATGATGCTTTTTCACCCCTTAGTTACCTGACCTTGGTTCCTCCTGGTTTGGCATCATGTGGGCCTGTTCATGGAGAAACTGACATAGAACATTACCTAATTGAAGCACACCGTCAGGTGGCCAAATGCGAGTCCCAGTGTGCACTTTGGGTTGGTGATGGTTCATCAACAGTTGTCAACCTCTTGTCGCATGAGAAGTCAGGTGATGAGGGTAATGAGGGTGTGTTCCTTTCTGCACTGCTTAACAAGCTGGAGAGACTGTTAGACCAGGTGTGTGTGTGTGTGTGTGTGTGTGTGAACACGTGAGGTATTTGTGTACATGTGAGTGTGTTTGTATGTAGAGGTGATGTAGTAAGGTGAATGGTGTTCACCGGTGAGATAGTGTGGGGATTTAAGGAGCAAATTTTTTGTTTTGTGTGGGTTTTTAATGTAGTGTTATTTTTCCGGGGGGGGGGGGAGGGGGAGGCAGATTTGCACACTAATGTATCTAATTTGGCTTCTCACTCCTGTAAAGTCGTATGATGTGAACCTTGTGCTGACGTCAGTGCTGATGAAGGTGGCATCCTTTTCGCATCCAGCCATCGATGATTGGCTACTTGCACCCAGTCCTCCAGTGCAATACAACCAGAGGAATATATTCTATGTCTTAAAAAAGGTGTGGCTGTCTTCCATAGTGTTCTCTCTCTCAATAGGTAATTTTTTCTTTGTGTGTTATTAACAGGTCAGTAGTGACCTCCAGACCTATGCTGAAAGGAACCCAGTGCTTCCGGTCAACCTGCAAGAGGCTCGTCGAAGACTTGTTGGCATGGAAACATCTGACCTTCTAAGGTTATTTACTTCATTATTATTATTATTATTGTTTATTTTTTGCTTCATGTTCCTTGACCTGCGTAGTATGCCCCACAATGCCTTGCTGGAAGGTGCCATTGTTCTAGAAGAGTTTGTCAAGGTATGAAAATTATTATTATTTATTTTCATTGCTGTTTGATGCTGACTGACCTTTTGTATGGTTGGGATGGACTTCGCGCGCTTCTGCACAACGCGCGCAGGAGTTGTGCGCCGTCATATTTGCCAAGCGGACGTCGGAGATGTTTACTGGAACGTTTGCCGCCTCCGAGCCGTCTGCTGAAGCCACATAGTGTCCTCTGAAAGAAGCAGCCGACCATTTTTAGTCCCTTTTTTACAAAAAAAAAAATGCATATTTTGCATGTGTTTGATAAATGATAATAAACCGGTCATATTTTGTTCGCATTTAAGCTTGAAACGAAATGCTATAGCCATTGGGGTGATAACACCATTGCGTTCGACCCCGTATTTACCGAATTCTCGGTTGTCAATCATCCACTCACAAGTCTTTGTAAGCAATTCACAAGTCGCCTGACTATATGTAGTTGTCCCAAGTGCTAAATACAAAAATTCTTTAATCGTATTTGTGTCCCAGGAGCTCACAAATTCCTGAAAACTGCATCGCCTTCTAGTTTGTGTTCGGTGTGGAATCGAAGCACCAACAACAAAATTTTATATATATATATATATGTGTTGCCTTAGTGCGAATTGCGCCTGAGCCCCGTCACTGCATGCAACACGTTCTCGGGTCAAAGCGCCTGTGCGAGACCATTTGTGTATCGCTGCCAAAGTCGTGCGCTTCACACTGGACCACTCCGTAAAGATGGATATCGGAGAGCACTCTGCGGGTTCCGCTCTAGTCAAGGACTCCGGTGCCGTCGTCGATGACGTGTGCACTGCTGGTGTCGTTGGTGTCGTTGGAAGTGCTCTGCTCTCGGCAGTGATAGACAACGTGCAGGCACTTGTGGACGACGACGAGTTTGACGACAGAAAGCTCAATATTGTGGTGGACGAGCCACTTCCAGTGCCTCGGTCCAGCTGGATGTCCGAGGAAGACATGGTGAGCTTCAATATATACCCCTTCATTTCCCCCCCTTCCCCCCCCCCCCCCCCCCCCCCCCCCCGCGGGGGCCGAACTCAAAGTGCTGGATTTCATATTAGGGTTGTGGTATTATAACTTGTAGGACCGGGATGTTCAACAACTGACCGGTAGCGGTGCTACATGCACAGGTAAGCTCTCGCGACATGCGATAATTAGCATGCAAATTGTATGTGCACGCGCAGTGGGGGGACAGCCACATCAGGCGGACAGGCGGAAGGTCAAGACAGGCGGCAACAGAGCCCCTATCGAAGTGAGCTTGGAGGGCAAGTCCCTCTGGGAGGAATTCTACAGAAGGGGTACGGAAATGATTGTGAACAGAGCAGGAAGGTAAAACTACAAGCGCCTCTTATTATGGATGCATACATGTATGCATTATTATTATACTGAGCGGCTCTACCAATTTGTGTTTCAGACGAATGTTTCCTGGTTTTTCTGTCTCTATTAACGGACTGAAACCCAAAGCCAGGTACACCATGAAGTTGGAGGTCATTCTCGCGTCTTGCAGCAGGTACAAGTTTCTCAACGCCCACTGGCTCGCCGTAGGGGCGGCCGAGCCCCAACCACCCGCAGAAACGTACGTCCACCCCGACTCCCCCAATACCGGAGCCTTTTGGATGAGGCACGGAGTATCCTTCCGGAAACTCAAGATTACGAACAACAAGGAGAAGCCGGGAGGCAATGTAAAAGGGTCACGAGAGAATGCATGTATAGTGATGCACGTAAATCATAAGCCTCTTTTCTTCCTAACTACTGCACGCATTGTTATAGATACTACTCCATTCAATGCATAAGTACACCCTTCGGCTAGTAGTTGACGAAGAAAGTAAAACTGCCGACAAACCGCCACAACCGAAGAACGTTCTCTCCGTGGACTTTCCGGAAACTACGTTTATCGCGGTCACTGCTTATCAGAACGAAGAGGTATGGGAAGACAATGCTGCGCGTTTGCACGATGACTCACACGCACATGAACACACAGGTCACACAGCTCAAGATATCAAACAACCCGTTCGCAAAGGCTTTCAGAGAAACGTCTGCAGACATGTGAGTTACATTTTCACAGGTATCGTGTGCCCCTTTCTATCACATTCCTTGTAGGGACTGGGAAACTGCACAAGCGCTCTACGGTAATGCGGCTGTCTTTTCGCCTGTGCCGCAATTCTCACCTCAGGCAATTCCCGGATACTTTCCGTCTCCAAATCCGTGGTACATGCATTCTCCCATTCATCCCTCGTCTCCAAGCTTCAACCCAAGTCTAGCAATTCAAGGGAGCTACCCGGGCTATCCTACGCCCGCTGCACTCCTTCCTCAGCTACGACACGACTTCCAATGGCCACAGCCTACGTTCACACACCGCATGATAGACACCGAAGATTACGGAGAAGCTCACTCCGTTTACACTGTTCCTACCTCCGCACACCTGCCAGACTATGAAAACGTGTTTGTAGTGAACCCACAGACTCCTACTTCACGATAGCTACATGCAATCTGTTCGTTTATTATTGTTTTTTTTTCCTTCTCGGCGGGAGCGTGGGCGTACGCGCGGGCCATTACTTATTATTATAGTGGGCGTGGTTAAGACCTTATCGATACAGGATTATTTACAGGGCCGAAGAAACAAAGATGAGTTGGTATGTATGTTACTTCCAGTGATGTAGCCAGTCCCACTTAATTTCTCTTCTTTCTACTTCCGGAAGGCTTAAAAAGGTTCGCGTGGAATGTAATTAGAAGACTCGGTACCGTAATTACCTTGTTTGTGTGTCACAGGCTCTCACAAGCAAGAGGCTGAAGACAGTAAGTGGGTGTGGCTGTTCCCTCTCCATCGCATAAGCGGAACACGTGTGGGAGTGGGTGGGTGGAGGGGGAAGAGAACTCGAGGAGGGAGGAATGGATGCATGCTTGTGTGTGTGTGTGTGTGTGTGTGTGTGTGTGTGTGTGTGTGTGTGTGTGTGTGTGTGTGTGTGTGTGCTTGAACACTATATTGGAATTGTAAAGGCACCTTCGTTTGGTGTTTTCATCTGCTTGTGTTCAATATTTTTGCTCTACAAGGAAGACCAGGACTTTGAGAAGGAGATGACAAGACTGCGTCAGTAAGCTTGCTAGTTTTGTTATCAGTTTGTGCATATGTGGAGTCATTGCTATGGAGACAGTGTTGGTGTGTGTATGTGTGTGTGAGTGTGCTGATACATATGTGGGAGTCTGTGCTGGTGCGTATATGTGGAGTCTGCACGTGCTGGTGTGTGTTGGTGTTCAGTTTGTCCAGCTCGTGGCACATCCCCTCTGTCCATGAACTCATGTCCTCTCTCCCATGCCGACTGCTTTATCCTTCTAATTGCCCTGCCACCTGTCCCCACAGTATCTGCCATTAACCTCATACTGTCAGACTACTCCTCCCATCATTGCAATTGTTTTTCACTTTCAATTATGCCCCATCACTCCGTCGTCTCTGCACTCTCACCAATCTAAACTCCGCCATCATTCAATCTCCATCCCTCCTCCCATCATCACCAATCTCCATCCCTCCTCCCATCATCACCAATCTCCATCCCTCCTCCCATCATCACCAATCTCCATCCCTCCTCCCATCATCACCAATCTCCATCCCTCCTCCCATCATCACCAATCTCCATCCCTCCTCCCATCATCACCAATCTCCATCCCTCCTCCCATCATCACCAATCTCCATCCCTCCTCCCATCATCACCAATCTCCATCCCTCCTCCCATCATCACCAATCTCCATCCCTCCTCCCATCATCACCAATCTCCATCCCTCCTCCCATCATCACCAATCTCCATCCCTCCTCCCATCATCACCAATCTCCATCCCTCCTCCCATCATCACCAATCTCCATCCCTCCTCCCATCATCACCAATCTCCATCCCACCTCCCATCATCACCAATCTCCATCCCTCCTCCCATCATCACCAATCTCCATCCCTCCTCCCATCATCACCAATCTCCATCCCTCCTCCCATCATCACCAATCTCTATCCCTCCTCCCATCATCACCAATCTCCATCCCTCCTCCCATCATCACCAATCTCCATCCCTCCTCCCATCATCACCAATCTCCATCCCTCCTCCCATCATCACCAATCCTCAGAATGAAGGCAGTGTGCAAGCGATTGTACAAAGACATGGAGCAGTGTAACGAAGCAACTGAAGGTGGGTGTGTCCTTGGTGGTGGGTGTGTCTTTGTACTGCCCCCCCCCCCCCCCTCCCACTCTGCTCCAATGGCTGCTTCACACCTTGCTTTCCTTTGACAGGCATTGCTAAGGTGGAGCAAAAGTTGCTGTCTGACCTCCGTCTTAACACACATGGCAGAGGGGACACCCTAAAACAGATGGTAAGGCAAGTGGTTCCCTCCCCCAGGATGGGGACATCAGAGAAATGGTGCTACTGAGGAGAGGTGCTGTTGGGGAGGTGCTACTGAGGAGGGTGCTGTTGGGGAGGTGCTACTGAGGAGGGTGCTGTTGGAGAGGTGCTACTGAGGAGGGTGCTGTTGGGGAGGTGCTACTGAGGAGGGTGCTGTTGGGGAGGTGCTACTGAGGAGGGTGCTGTTGGGGAGGTGCTACTGAGGAGGGTGCTGTTGGGGAGGTGCTACTGAGGAGGGTGCTGTTGGGGAGGTGCTACTGAGGAGGGTGCTGTTGGGGAGGTGCTACTGAGGAGGGTGCTGTTGTTGGGAGGTGTTACTGAGGAGGGTGCTACTGAGGAGGGTGCTATTGGGGAGGGTGCTGTTGGGGAGGTGCTACTGAGGAGGGTGCTACTGAGGAGGGTGCTATTGGGGAAGGTGCTATTGGGGAGGGTGCTATTGGGGAAGGTGCAGAGCATGGGGTTGCAAAGGGAGGGAGAGTGTGTTGGGTAGAATTCTGTAGAGGATTACTGGGGAGGATGCTGTTCAGAAGGGTGCTAAAGTGAGCCTATTGGTAGGACTAGGTAGACATTGTTGGCATTTGGGCTTTAAGGACTGGGAGGTGGCTGTGTTTTAGTCTGGTTCTGTATGGCTTCAGTTTGGTTTTCATAGTATTAAGTTCAATAGTGTCTCTTTTGTTCAAGTTCACCTGTTCAGGTGGGTGTGGGGCTCCTAATATGGTAACCACAACCACTCATTCCTGCGTCTTTCCTCCCACCCTTTATAAAGTAAAACCCTAATTTTTTTCACAACTACACGTGGGTGTGGCATGTCCTGAGGGACTGCATCATCACTGGTATGTATGTTATTTTTGGAGACACACAATATATATATAAGGAGAATGTTGGGGCCGTTTTAAAGCATGCGTTCTTCTCACACTGCAGATTGAGATCATTGCCACTGTGGTGGCTGACATGCAAAGCCATACTAAGACCCTTCGTGTGAACCAGGATATAACATTTATAGGACCAATGAAGAGGTTAGGCATCAATCTCCATTTGTGTTTTAACCCTTCTTGTCCCCTTCTCTTCTCTCCCCCTCTCTCTTTCTCTCCCCCTCTCTCTCTCTCTCTCTCTCTCTCTCTCTCTCTCTCTCTCTCTCTCTCTCTCTCTCTCTCTCTCTCTCTCTCTCACTCTCTCTCTCTCTCTCTCTCTCCTCCCTTTCTCTCACTCTCTCTCTCTCTCTCCTCCCTTTCTCTCTCTCTCTCTCCTCTCTCCATTTCATCATTCTCTTCCCCTTGGACGATGTCATCCTCTCAGATTTTATGGTGTATACAACCATGTTGACTTCCATGCCAGACAGCGAGATGCTAAGCTCTCGGTCTGTTCCTTAGGATTGGAAACTTTCCTTTTTATTTTATCTTTTTGTTTGCAAAGGAACTTGAAAAACAACAAGCAAAGTTGGAGAAATTGGAAAAGAAGCCACCCCAAAGCGTCAGTCAAGTCAAAATTGACCTGGTGTGGTATACACATTCACACACATCAGATAATTGCTTGAACATATAAGACGTTATACACACATGCATTACACACACATGCCTACAAACACATGTAGGCATGTGTGTGTGTGTAATGCATGTGTATATATGTGTTGTGAGTACACTTAGATGCTCACAACACACACACACACACACTCTCACACACACACACACATCATCACCCATCACCTAACACTTAACCCTGCCTCACGTATGCAGGCTCAAAGGGCCGTCTCAACAGCAAGAGCAGACTATGAACGCATCCACAGCCGTCTGATGTACGAGGTACCCCAGCTGTGTGACCAGAGGGTGGCCTACTACGAGACATGCATGAAGGCCTCCATCAGGTCCCAGGCACTCTACTACCACCACTGCAGCCAAACCTTCCGCAGCGGCCTCTCAAAGGCGAGGGGGGAGAACGGAGTGGCCACTCGTGAAGAACTGACACAGCTCACTACAAAGTATCTGGATGACATCAAAGCACTGTCTATTGTCGGTGGAAGTGTAGCAACCAGTTAGCTTTATGATCCCTCCTCTCACTTTTTTTTTTTTTTTTTGTTTTTTTTGTGTGTATGTATTTTTATGTGATGTGGATGTGTGTGTTCTGTTGTTTGTGCTTTATTTGCTGGCTGTATGTATTTCCGACATCAAGGGAGCTGGATGTGTAGGGGAGGGGGTGTGGTTT
Organism: Eunapius fragilis; assembly: GCA_963681505.1. Lineage (NCBI taxonomy): Eukaryota > Metazoa > Porifera > Demospongiae > Spongillida > Spongillidae > Eunapius > Eunapius fragilis. The sequence goes on along the minus strand of OY811986.1, from coordinate 5,262,855 downwards.
GAAGCACTTTGGGGTTAGCGTGAGTAAAAAGCTTAGGCCAAGCCAAAGGGCCCATCTTCATAATACCACTTGGCTTGGATCTATCCTCCTCCCTTTTTTATGTGTGTTGCACAGTTTCCTTTTGTGGATTAGTACCACTGAGCACAGGAATAAAATATTTAAAAAGTGGAATTTATTCACAACCCTCAGAATGATAGGGTGCAAAGCAGTTACAAGTGGTCATACACTGACATGATAATAAAAAAAAAAAACAGTCGGAAGGAGAATAAAGAAACAAAGTTAAGTGAACATGTCAGAGAGATAGTCATAATAGTCACACAAACATCTAACAACACAACCACTTGAGTGTGGAGTAGAACGCTGATCAGATACATAAAGAGAAGTTGGAGACGGGAACATGGTAAGGTCAAGAGAGAGGCCGGTGAGTTGCGTACTGGACGTGGCCATCCAGTATTGACAAAAAACGGACACTTTTGGAAGGTTAAGACAGTGCATACCAACCTAAGGCACGTTGCAATTGATCCTATATGGTAGATGAGAGAACCATCTTGTCTTAGTGCAGTTGAAGGGAAGAGAGAGCTGATGACTCCACTTGTATGCTTGGACTATTACTGCTGTGCTCGGCCTCTTGGATCGAGACTTCTGCACCCTGACTGGAAATGGTCACTTCTGATATAAGTTCAGGGTTCTGGGCTTGCTGTAAATGCGTCTTGTCCCTTGCCTCTTTCTCGTGTACCTTTTTGTGCCGTCTCCGCTCGTCGGAGCGGGCGAACCGACGTCCACATATCTCGCAGGCAAACGGCTTCTCGCCCGTGTGGGTGCGTATGTGAGTCGTCAAGTGGTCGGACCTGGAGAAGCATCTGAGGCAGATATGACACTGGAATGGTTTTTGGCCCGTGTGTATTCTGAGGTGTCTTGTAAGCTCGTCCGAGCGGGAGAACTTTTTCCCGCAGTGGTTCACGGGACAAGAGTGAGGCTTTTCAGCGTTTGGCTTGGGTGCTTTTGGCGGCTTGGGTTTACTCGTGTTATTGTGTCTTTTAGGCGTGGGAGGCTTCTTCCGTATTGAACCGAACAACGGCGTAGGGACTAGCCCTTGTGCGTTACCCGTGAGCGAAGGGTTCTGCGCCACGTAGCTCATTGAGAGCGGCTGGGAGGGTATCGACGCAATAGCAATGTCCAAAAGCGACTTCGAGTATGAGAGGTCTAGTGCTCCGCTCACTTCCGGTTTCATCGAGTCCGACGCACTTACACCGCCTTGCGTGATATCAGCCGAGGATGGGATGAGGGTGACACCGCCTAAACTATTGGAGAGGCAGAGCGGGGCACTCGCGGCAACCCCCGCTTCCATTGCTGGCCAACTCGGTAGAATACTAGACAGACTAGAGGGTACGGACGGGCGCGGAGATAACCGGTTTCCCACGGAAAAGGTAAACCACCCGCCATCAGCACTTGGTGTTGCGCTCGCTCTTTGCCTCGGCATCTGCGCGGTTTCTGACGCGATACTGGTTACTGTGTCGTTGTGTGACAGAGGCATGCTGGACCTCAAGTCCCCCCCCTTACACAGGTTAGGAAAGCTGTCGCGGTTGAAGTAGTTGGGTTCACTGACATTAGGATAGCCGTGGGGGTTGTAGAGTGCCTTGCAGCGAGGCTCGGGCGATTTGTTTTCTACATAAGGCATGTTGAGCGGGGTGTGAAACAGCTGCTGGTTCCCGACGGGACTATGCGGCGAAGCGGTCATATCGTATTTCGGGTGAGCCGACATTTGTATATCCCAGACGTACTTCCCAGAGAAGTTGATAGGCGCCTGCATGCAAATTTCAACAGCCATGGATGGGCGAACTATCGACTGCGATGTAGTAGCCAGTTGCGTTGGCCTGATTCCTTGTCGACAGCGAGCAGTGCGAACGCGCTGGAGAGATTCAGAAGTCCTAAACCAACCTCACAGAAAGCACCGAGTGTGAAGATGGCGAATCTTTATAAAGCCTTGGGGGCGATTCTCTCTTGACGTCAACAAACGCTGGTGCGAAATGACTGCGAGACTGCGAAAATGCTTGAAACATTGGGTAAAATGGGCCATTTGCGTGGGCGCAAATGGCCCGTTGCGTTGGCGCTGTGGTTTAGCAAAGGATGTTGATATTATGAAACCATTCCAATGTCTTCCGTTCGGTTGCGTCGGCGGCCGTCTGTCGTTCATTGTTCGTAATTGGTCCTACCTCCTTGTACGGACAGAACAGTAGCCCACTATTTCCGCCCGTGTGAGCACATAAGCATATTCATACCCTCTCACCTCGACACCTTGGCAAGCAGTACTACTCTGGTGATATTTTTTAAAGTTGTAGTATTAACTACTTAATATTTTCCCCCTAACAGGAAATAGTGGTTTGTAGAGCTAGAGATAACCAAGCATATCAGTAACCCACACTACTTCCTGTGTACCCCTTTGTAGGTATGTCTCCCTCCACTCTGGTCCTGCTGCTGCTCTCCTGTGTGTGTCAGTACCTTTGTGCAGACAGCAAGCCTTTTAGCAGCTGGGACTTCACCCACTCTAACAGCAGTCTCCTGAGCACCCTTCCTATCGACAAAGACACCCGAAACTACAGAAGGACAGTTCTCGACTCTGTGTTCTCCGTGACGCAGCCCACTCCATTCCAATCCAATCCTGTGCTGGCATTGCTGTCAGATGACGCCCTCATTGACCTCCTTGACCTCCATCCGGAGGACTGTCGTGACGATGAGAGGTTCATTGGTTTCGTTGCGGGCTGTTGGCTCCACCCTTCCGCCCTCCACCTCACGCACAGGTATGGTGGCCACCAGTTTGGGTACTGGGCAGACCAGCTAGGGGATGGGCGTGCCATCCTCCTAGGGGAGTACACCAGCGCCAAGGGCGAGCGCTGGGAGCTCCAACTGAAGGGTTCTGGGAGGACCCCCTACAGCCGAAGTGGAGACGGCCGGGCGGTATTACGGTCGTCCGTAAGGGAGTTCCTTGCGAGCGAGGCCATGTTCCACCTCGGTGTTCCCACAAGCAGGGCAGCAAGCCTCGTCGTCTCGGAAGACCTGGTGTGGAGGGACCCGCTCTACGATGGTCGCCCACGGCAAGAGAAGGCTGCAGTCGTGCTGCGGCTGGCTCTGTCTTGGTTCAGGATCGGATCGTTAGAGATATTAAGCCGAAATGGGGAGGTGGGTTTGCTGAGGAAGGTGGCAGATTTTGTGATAGTCAACTTCTTTCCTCACCTCCGCCTGGGCCCCGATGCTTATTTGGAGTTCTTTTGTGCCGTTGTCAACCAAACAGCACACCTCATATCCACATGGCAGTCCCTAGGCTTTGCCCACGGGGTGTGCAACACAGACAACTTCAGCCTGCTGTCCATCACCATAGACTATGGCCCATTTGGTTTCATGGGCGCCTACGATAGGAACTATGTGCCAAACTCTTCGGACGACGAGGGCAGGTATAGGTTCAGCAACCAGCCAAGTGTAGGCCTGTTTAACCTCGAGAAGCTGTTGGAATCACTAGCACTACTCCTATCTGCAGAGCAGTATCTCTACGCCCGTAACTACCTCGACTCCAGCTACATGGATGTGTACAACAGACATTACTTCGCCCTCATGGGTAAGAAGCTGGGCCTTGCAGAAGCAGACAGGAGGGTAGTAAACAGCCTCCTGGACCTCATGGAAGGCACGGGGGCAGATTATACCACGACGTTCAGAGAACTATCTGAGGTCACCACTGTACAGCTGGAGGCAGGACCAATGCCGCAACAGTTCTGGTCACTCCCTCGTCTCATGCGAGCACCCGGGTGGCATAGCTGGATCTCAACTTACAGGACAAGGATTCTTTATAACTGTGCTATACACAGCTACTGTGAGGGCCAGCGATTGGAGAAGCTGCAACAAACCAACCCCAGGTATGTGCTACGGAACTACATGGCAGAGGATGCAATCCGATTGGCCGAAGCAGGCAACTTTTCGGAACTCCAAACACTGCACGAAATCCTCAAGAAACCCTTTAAATCCCAACCTGCCGCCGAAGAGCGAGGGTATGCATCACGGCCACCTCCCTGGTCACTAAAGCTTCAAGTGAGCTGCTCTTCATAGAATTTACTAGGAATAATAATACACAACACATGAAGTGCTAACTAGCAACCGAAGATTTGAAATAACGGTATGACTCGTACAACAATAAGCAATCAGGTCTCTGATTTCTCCCCTCCTCCTCACTTATGCTTGTTGTCCCTTGCGTAGTAGTCATCTAGCACAGACTGTGGTATCCTCTTCAGCATCTCCTTGGGGAAGATGCGAAGGAGCTGCCACCCGATCTCCAGTGACTCAAACACAGTGCGGTTCTCATACACACCTTTTTTGGGGGTTGGGGGGGGGGGGGGGAGAGGCAGGAATAAAATGTCAAGAGTGGTTAGTGGAAAGGGTCATAACAGAACATGGTGGTTGGGGGTGAGGGCCAAAACAGTAGGTTCCGGGTCTAAACACTGGTTGTGGTTAATAAACTAAATATTCAAACCTTGTGCGATGAAATTCTTCTCAAACTTCTGGAGGAACTCGAGGTACAGTTTGTCTTCAGAGGTCAAAGCCTCTTCTCCTACTACAGCCTTCATGGCCTGCACGTCCTTACCAATGGCATAGTTTGCATACTATAGTGTGTGTGTGTGTGTGTGTATATGTGTGTGTGTGTAAATTTGAGGGTATGTATGTAAGTGTGCACATACAGACATATGCATGTATGTTGGCATGTGACCTGTTGAAGGCACTCTTTCTTACCAGCTGGTTAGAGACGTCGGCATGGTCCTTGCGTGTCATGCCGTCACCAATGGCTGACTTCATCAGACGTGAGAGGGAGGGTAAGACGTTGATGGGCGGGTAGATCTGCCTGTTGTGCAGCTGTCGGTCCACATAGATCTGCCCCTCAGTGATGTAGCCGGTGAGATCAGGAATGGGGTGGGTGATGTCTGTAAGCACACCACACCATGGAAAAATAGAGCATCAACAAATAAATAAATACTTCAAAAAAAAAAAAAAAAACAACAAAACAAAACAAAAGACCAACAAAATACTACAAAAGAGAAGTTACGTACCGTCGTTTGGCATGGTGAGGATGGGAATTTGAGTGATGGAACCATTCCTTCCCTCCACTCGTCCTGCACGCTAAAAATGATTGCAGCGTTTAAGCCACGTTACTCGTGGAACACACACACACCTAAACTTTACCTATGCAGAGAGATAGAACGACCACCTCCCCTTACTACTAGCTATGACCACCTCCCCCCTCCCACTAGCTATGACCACCTCCCCCTCCCACTAGCTATGACCACCTCCCCCCTCCCACTAGCTATGACCACCTCCCCCTTCCACTAGCTATGACCACCTCCCCCTCCCACTAGCTATGACCACCTCCCCCTCCCACTAGTTATGACCACCTCCCCCTCCCACTAGCTATGACCACCTCCCCTTACCACTAGCTATGACCACCTCCCCCTCCCACTAGCTATGACCACCTTCCAACTCCCATTAGCTACGACCACCTCCCACTACTCCTTAGTCTCCCAACCAAAGACCATAGACCTCTAAACTGAAGAGGGGGAGGAGAACAGTTGTGCTATACGTGGAAGAACCTCAGTTATGCCTGACCTAAATAACTGATGATTACATAATCAGTACGGGATTCCACCAATGGTATTGCCTAGGCTATTCATGGAAGGAAGGCGTCTACACTACAAGAATAGAGTATTAGATATGTTATTCATGGAAGGAAGCGTCTACATTACAAGATGTCTCTGCTGTGACCACAAATGAAGCTACACATTACTCAAAAGTCTGGCCGTGAATAAAATCATTGTGTACATATGTGTGGTCTACATGAGTGAAATGTATGTGTTGTATTCATTTGTGGCATGTGTGTGTGTGTGTGTGTGTGTGTGTGTGTGTGTGTGTGTGTGTGTGTGTGTGTGTGCTGTTTTCAAGGACAAACATACAAATTCAGGGCCAAAACGGTTTTTTACACTTGACATTTATTTGCACTTAGCTGAGCCTCCATTTACCCTCCTATATTCGCTGACATTTGGTTATTAATTTGGTTATTTGAGTGTGTGTGTGTGTGTGTGTGTGTGTGTGTGTGTGCTAGAAATATATATGTAGATGGTTATCCTTTACCATAAGGCTAGCTCTCAATCCATGTTGAACCATTAATCCATGGTAACTTACCGCATTTCTTTTTGATACCACAACTAATCCCTCACCTCAACAAAAAAAACAAAACAAAAAAAAACATGCGTATTTCAGTAGCCATATCAGCTGCAAATGTACTGTTGAGTAAATACAATTAAATGCAATTATTTCATCTCTAGCCAGGATGCAGTCAGTTTAGTCTTGTGGTCACAACCAGTCACCACCCTGGACAGGGTGTATTGTATTTAACAGTTTTTGTTGTGTGTGTGTGGTGTGTGTGCGCGTGTTGCGTGTTTTATTTTTGCTTTTGCAAGTGTACATGATTGTGTTAAGTCAGTACAGTTAGCAGCTGACTTGCTATTTATTTTGTGCTTCAATTTATTACAACATACAGTAGATATCAAAATTTGCTTTGCACCCATACCTTAAACTTAAACAAGAAAAAAAACAGCTAGTTTTGCCCCTTTGTATCCATTTCCAGCCTTCCATACGTACCTCATAGATGGTAGCCAGATCAGTGTACATGTAACCAGGGAAACCTCGACGACCAGGGACTTCCTCACGAGCAGCTGACACCTCACGCAAGGCTTCTGCGTAGGAGCTCATGTCAGTGAGGATTACGAGGACGTGTTTTTCACACTGGTAGGCGAGGAACTCCGCTGTTGTGAGGGCCAAACGAGGCGTAATGATACGCTCAATGCTGTGTGGGGCACAAGCAGAGGAAGCAGTTGTGATATGCGATGCAAATTCACCATGTTGCATAGTGTGCATGTGTAGTTGTGCATGTGTGTGGTGAGTGTGGATGTGTGTGTGTGTGTGCACGTTTATAGTGTGTGGGCAAGGTAGCATGAAAGAAGGGATACATCCACATTTTGCAAAATGCTCACATGACAAACATCCAACACATAAAACACACACCCAATGAACAAACGTGCACGAACGTACGTTGGATCGTTGGCAAGATTCAGGAAAAGACAGACGTTCTCCATGGAGCCGTTTTCCTCGAAGTCTTGTTTGAAGAATCTTGCAGTCTCCATGTTGACCTGCAAGTTCAATGACGCCATGCTTAATTTATTCTGCAATCTGGACAATGCTGATGCATACCAGACACATCACTTATACCCAGACACAGGTACACACACACACACACACAGGTACACACACACAGGTACACACACACACACACACACACACACACACACACACACACACACACACACACACACACACACTTACACCCATGGCAGCAAACACGATGGCAAAGTTCGCTTCATGGTCATCAATAACGCCCTTGGGGGTCTGTTTTACCAAACCTCCTTGACGACAGATTTGGGCAGCAATCTATTAAGATGGAAAGACGAGGTCACGTGACACTAGTGTGACATGAAACTAACAATAACTTACATCGTTGTGCGGAAGACCAGCTGCTGAGAAGATTGGGATTTTCTGGCCACGAGCAATGCTGATAACCAGAAGTACACAAATAGTATACAATGGTTTACAATAGTATACAATGGTATGCAATGGTATAGGGGTAAAAGTAAATATGCGTATAAATGCAGACAAATATTCTTAGCCTTAGGACAGTTATTGGTTACAAAGTTTTCTGACTGCACTACAATGTTATAAACCAAAGGCATATATGGGGTCGACGCAGCGAAAAGGGACCTAGCGCATATTATAAACAGTTTCCAGGATCAAAGTCCACGCGTGCAATAAAAATGTACACGTAATTAAAATTCAGGACCCTGTAACTCTACGATGGACAGACTAATTTCCAGTGCGTAAGAAAGAAGTTGTAGAGTACATAGGTGTCTCTTTGAATATGAAATAATTTGAAAACTTGAAAAAATATGCGCTAGGTCCCTTTTCGCTGCCTTGATTCTATATGTTGAGGGTTTTATGTAAGTACATTTAAATAAATACTAGACTAGGACATTTTCCTTACAGAATATCTACAAATATGGAATTCAAACTGATGCACTAACATAGTGTACAAAGATACACAAGTGTGTACAAGGGCCTGAACACCTTAAGTAAGGGTACAAGTACAAGGTGCAAAGGAACACTATGCAGGCACACCACCGAACACTGAACACATACGTACACCAAGGTGGTATGTTAAACACATATATGTATACCAAGGTACGCTATATCATATGTATAAACACATACGAATACCAACATATGCATATCAACACATGTGAATACCAAGGTACACTAACACATACTGCAATCTTAGGCCTGCTGCTTTTTTTTTTCACCTTACACAAAAATGGTTGTGCAGGAAGGAGGACACATGGAAAGAAAGAGGTTTTACCTGTTCATAGTGTCAATGGCTGATATTCCTGTCTGGATCATTTCCTCAGGGTATATACGAGACCACGGATTGATTGGCTGGCCTACAAAAGTGGGGGGGGGGGGGGGGGGGGGAAATGGGATTAAATATCAGCAGCCTTAGTGCTAAAATGGTGCAGCAGCTGTGAGGTTTACCTTGGATGTCCAGGAAATCCTCTGCAAGGATGTTAGGTCCCTTGTCCTTGGGCTTTCCAGAACCATTGAACACTCGGCCTGCGTTTCAACCAAGCAAAACCCGACAGCCCAAATCGATCAATCCCGTATCCTGATACAAGCGGCACGACTCAAAACTAACCTAACATGTCTTCAGACACAGGAATACGCAGAATGTCTCCCGTGAACTCGCAGGTGGTGTGCTTGGCATCGATCCCGGAGGTACCCTCGAAGACCTGCACGACTGCCTTGGACCCACTCACTTCCAGCACCTGTCCACTGCGCTTTGACCCATCGGCCAAGGTGAGGGTCACTATCTCGGCATACTTTGGGAACTGCAGTTTTACAGAAGGGGTGAAAGGGGAAATCAAAACAATTAAAACAATGGAGGTGCCGTGGTGTGAACATGTGTTCTATTCAAGTTTGAATTGCAGGCTTTGTATCCAATGAAAACGAACTCGAGAGAGACGGGAGTAGAACCATCTTACCTTGACCTGGTCGAGAATGACCAGAGGCCCGTTGACTCCTGACACTGTCTTGTACGCTGTTCAAAGAGCAACAGGAAAAATAGATAAATGGTTTCCGCATTTCAAGAGCAAGCTTGTGGGCGGGGTACAATACTTACTCAGTCTTGGTTGCGTAATGTAGTTCCTGGATGCAGCCATGATATGCTCCCTGGTTGCTGCTCGCCGAGCCGCCATCTCCCCGGCATCCATCTTCTTCTGTTCGTGCGCCATTTCCACTGCTCCCAACCAGTCAATACTAACTGTGTCAACCACAGCAAGTTTGATAGAATCACGCGCTGATCTATTCTCACGTAAGGCACGTGACCACATAACATACGGTAGCCACTCCCACCATGTGTCCTTCCCCCTTGAAATAAATACTAGTATGGTCAGCGCTGCCGGATCTCTTCTCTCCAGTCTTCTGTTCAAGCTAAAACACTCTCAAGGCGATGCTGTGAGTGGGCACGAAGCTGTAAGCGTGAGGCGTCTATCCTTACGATAATAGGAAGGCTTCCTGCTTGGTGACGTCCAAAAACAATCAGTAGAAAAAATCACGGACTCGCAGTCATGTGGGACGCAAGAGGAGAAGAGAATCTGTGAGTGTTAATAAATGAATAAATAAATAAACATTGAGAAGCTGTTTTTTCTGGTTATATGAAGGCGTGCAGTCTTTCGTTTTTTACCTCAGCAAATTCAAGTGAGTCAGTCAATCCATGTTGGCCAACTTATTCCATAAATTTAAATAATAATAAAACACACGCACACACACATTACTTTATCTACAGTTTTTATGATCATCTGGGCAAGCCGGACTTAACCAGAATCAAAACCTGTCTTGCTGGTCATGAGAAGGTACCCACACACCCCTGCCTCCCTCCCCTACTCCCTTATATGCACACACCAACCCATACCGGGCAGCCACTCCTTCGCCCACCATTCATTCCTTCCCCCTCCCTCTTCTGAACAACCACACACAAGCATGTGGTGGGCTGGTTCTCGTACAGGAGGAACAGTTCCCACAGACTGTCCCTGCGTGAACGCGCGCTCCATGGCAACATGATGACCCTGTTCCCCAGCATCCACCCCAAGGAGTTTCTCTGCGCCCTCATCACAGACCAGGTGTTGGACCACTCAGTAGTCTACTCAACAGAATACTCATTCTACCAATGGACTGGGAGGTGATTATACCATTGAGAGCACCCTGACCTGTTTACAACACTAAACATGTTCAGCTGGTCCGTTTCCCCTTCCTCCACCCATGCTCTCTCAGCTGTCCGAAGCGAGTACTTGTCGAAGTTTCGAACCTTCGAGGGTCTGTTGTGCTTCCTTACCGAAGCCAGCACAATAGCCAACTGTCCACAGACTACACTTCCCTCCTGGGGAGTCACGAAAAGAAGTTCCTCAATGATGGCCGTGAATCCACCTACGCGCATCAAGTGGAGACCTTGTACAAGTCTATAATGTCACACTTGGAGGTGAGGCAGTTAAATGACAGGAACCTGATACATATTTATATGTGTGTGTGTATGTGATAGCCCTTTAGGTCTGAGCTTGTCAAGAGTACGGCAGCCATCTTGCAGGTCACAACTGATATCGAGAAGCTTCAACGCCAGGTGGATGCACTTGAGCCCAAGGTGGCCATTGTAACCCCTTCGTCCTCCACTGACACCAGACCTCCAGGCTAGTGCTTTGGTTTACCCTCCCTCCGTCCGCCTCATGTGCTAAACCACATGGTCAAACTAATATTCAGCTTGGAAATTTTTGAATGTCATGGTTATACCCCTCCCATCATTCCTTGCCTTTGAACTTTGCTGTTAACTATGGTGTTGGGGGGTTTGTTTGCGGTACTTAGTAACATCAGACAGTAATTATTTACATTTTATTTCCCTCTTCTGACCCCTCCCCCCCCCCCCCTTGAAAAATAGAAAGTAAAACTGTTGAGCCTCCATTGATTCTTATTGACGTTGAGATCGATAACCCTGTCACTCCTGCCGCTACCAGCGAGGACTCACAAGAAGTACCTATGGAAAACACCACACCCCCAGGATCACAAGACCTCATCTAAAGTGACAACAAGAACAGATGATTGTTTTACAAGTATACACTGATTAATCATGTTTGTTCCTTTTCATCACTTTGGTCATCTTTGTGGAAAGTTATTAACTCTCTTTGAATATCAGACTTTTGACTCCTAGCCTATGCAGAATGTAGGAAGGGAACAGTTATACATGGAACACACAACACACACTGACACTTGCCTCCAGTCTGTTAATTACAGGTACCCTCTTGGTTACCAAGGGTACCCTCTTGGTTACAGTGGGTTCCCTCATGGGTCTAACAACCAGAGGTCGTCTGATAATGACCTTCGGTCGGGCAGGTCTAAACTTTGTAGTGATTGACTGCGCAATGATAGCACTGATCTCTTCCTGCAGCTGCCTGGCCTTGTCAACTTCAACAAACGTATGCCTGTACTTCATTCTGGAGATGGGGGAATTTTTAAAAAGGAAATCAAGTTGGGGGGGGGGGGGGGATCCAAGGTTATACTTACGACAGCCAAAGATACAGGTCCACTGATTCGTGTATATTTTCAAACTCGACCAACTGTTCAGGCGTCCTTGGTTTTGGTAGAGGCCAGTGCAAAATCTGACAGAGACTTCTGAAGTCCAACACTTCACCAGTGCTGTAAACTCGTGCATACTGTACACAACAGATGAGAGGCGGGGAAGGTAAACAGTTGGGGGGTGGACCCCTGGAGGCCTTGCATAAGGGGGGGATCTTACCTGGTACAGTGCTGCCTTCAGCCAGCCTTTCCTCATGTCCACAGGGGCAGTAGCAAATGCATACATGTCCTTAAGGCTTAGTGTAAGGTTCTGCAACATCTGAGCCAAATCCTGTCAGAGAGACACGCACACACACATCCAAAGGACAGTAATACTCCTTCCCCTCTCCCGGTGGGGTTTGGGATAAATTACCAGAACATCATCCACGTCGCACAGAAAATAGTTGCCATCAAGCTGTGCAGTCTTGAAGAAAAGCTCCTAAAATATATTAATTAAATTGGCATATAAGAAGCGGACAGGACATTCGGCTTACGAGTATCTGGTGCAGTGATGCATGAGGCAAGTGGTAGGAAAACAGCTCTATCTGGTCAAATGTTGGAATGATCCCTGCTTTCTGATGCATCAGTAAAAAAAAAAATTAAATTAAAAAGTAAATGTTAATGAACAGGATTGCATCAGTAAAATAAATAAATAAATTAAAAAGTAAATGTTAATGAACAGGATACAGGATGGCCATGTGATGACATAAGTCACGACATGTTTGCACACACCTCAATATCCTTCTCCGGTACTGCCAATAGTTTGTGCAGCATTGCCAAATCCTTCTCATAAAACCTATACACAATAATGAATCAGTCAAAGTGCGCTCACACATGACGCATTTTGCCAACGGGTTGAAGCCAATAACCATGTGAGTACACATCACATTACCAAATGATGCAATCACTATATTAAATATCCGGTAACAATTTGCATGGCGTTACACACACACACACACACACACACACAACACACACAACACACACACACAACAACACACACACACTTGACTGCAACAGCTTGTCAATCAGTATTTAAAAGTTCAAGGTGACCACAACTCGCTATGTGTGCGCATTGGCTCTGTATTAAAATTTTAACCCCTGTTGTCCCGGACTTAGCAGGGAGCATGTTGCAACACTTACGTTGTGACTTCTCCAACATCATACTCTGTACCATATCGTCCTGCTCGACCAGCTATCTGCTTGACGAGGGAAGAGTTGATGGTTGAGTTTTCCTCTCCATCAAACTTCTCCAAGCCATGAAACACAATGCGACGGATGTTCCTGAACAGGAATAAGGCAAGGAAATGTATAGTTAGAGAAAGGAGGAGGGGAGAGGGAAGAAGAGAGGAGGATGAGGATGAGCAGGTAGATGAGGAAATGTGTAGTGAGAGAAAGGAGGGAAGGGGAGAGGGAAGAAGAGAGGAGGATGAGGATGAGCAGGAGGATGAGCAGGTGGATGAGGAGGATGAGTAGGTGGATGAGTAGGTGGATCATGAGGGGGAATGAGGAAGAGGATGAGCAGGTGGATAAGGAGGAAATGTTTAGTGAGAGAAAGGAGGGGAGGGAAGAGGGAAGAAGAGAGGAGGATGAGGATGAGCAGGAGGATGAGGAGAATGAGGAGGATGAGCAGGTGGATGAGGAGGATGAATAGGTGGATGAGGAGAATGAGGATGAGCAGGTGGATGAGGAGGATGAGTAGGTGGATGAGTAGGTGGATGAGCAGGTGGATCATGTGGGAGAATGAGGAAGAGGATGAGCAGGTGGATGAGAATGAGCAGGTGGATGAGGAGAATGAGGAGGATGAGCAGGTGGATGAGGATGAGCAGGTGGATGAAGAGAATGAGGAGGATGAGGTGAAAAACATAAAGTTGTATGCAATTATATTCCACCCAAATAAAGCGCTGACTTACAAATTCAGACCCATCCCGATTGCATCTGTGGCAACCAGCACACGACACTTTGAATTCCTGCTGTTGAAGAGTGAAGCCTGCTGTACCCTCGTTGCAGGGGGGAGCCCTCCGTAGATCAAGGCACACGGTTCCTTTGTGGCTAGCTCCACACTTCGGCTGATGTTAAATATCTTAGCCCTGGAGAACACAACCACGCAGTCCCCAGGCTGCACAGCACTGTACAGCCCCTTCAGACTGGTGTTTAGCGGCACCAAGGGGGCTAGTCGATTGTAGTAGATCACCTGAAAGACATAACCAAGATACATCCCCCCCTCTCAAACTTCTTAACATAATGTAATGAATGCCAAATGTAACCACATGCCAGTTTGGTTTAGAATGTGCAGGGGACAATTGCTTTCCTCAATGCAGAGTAGTTTTCAAAAATCTGTGCACTGATTTCAAACTAGGCACAGCAATTTTCCTCCCCCCCCCTCACCTCCATGATATTGTGATATTTTCAGGGCAGTACAACTTTCAATGTGTTTCAAACTTACCTCCACCTTCTCCCCAATACTGCTCGCTATCCTCTCGAGGAGGTTGACTGCACACTGATGACCACAGAGATGCACCTCTGCTGCAGGTAAGCCAAGAATGGCTTTAGTCCAGGCTCCACCGCGGTCATAGTCCTTGATCATCTGAACCTCATCAACAACAGCTACATCAACTGCAACGTCACAAGCGTGTGTGTGTGTGGTGTGTGTGCAAGAACAAAATGAATCGTTCTGTTCATCCGTTTAGCTGCGTTGTTTGCGCTCACATGTGTCAGCGATGTGCAGTCGTGCGCACTCTACAGTGCAGGCTAGGTGGCCCGCCGGGATGTCTTTGTCCCCACTGGCGAACAGCTGCTCTTCACCAGTTAACAGGTCACACGGCACACCCTAACAATATCGTGCGTTTTTTTTTTTTTCGTGCGCGGTAGAGACGCGGGAAGTAATTATTTGTTTCGCACCATCAGAAGGGAAAAGGGCGGGGGGGGGGGGGGGGGGGGGACCATCACCTGCTCGTTCGCCTTCTGATAGATCTCGTGAGCAAGCATCCGCAGCGGCGCGCAGTAGATGGCTTTACCAGATGACAAGAAGCGCTGAATGGCGTTATACGTCTTTCCCGAGTTGGTAGGTCCCGCGTGGTAGATGAGTCGTCTGTGCATGCTTCTTGCGGCCGGGTACCAGTTGTAGGGCACACGCAGGTCCGTCAGCTTCTTCAGCTCGCTGACCCTAAACGATACCCTGGTGTCTGCAACGACAACGAAAAAATACCCAGAGCTGCAACAAAGCCCGCGTAGCCCTCTCGGCTTACCTTCGGCACGTAAACCCCCTGGAACCTCCAAGGCGGAGCCGGCTGGCGCGCCGCCCCTCTCTCCATCTGATTCCGACTGGGACGCTGATGCCGTATTGTGCAGGAACACCTCTGCGTTGACGCTAGGCTTCGACCTGACGCTGCCTTTGTGCCTAGTTGTCCTGAGCACGCACCGCCTGCACCACGTGGACAGCATATCTCCGAGTGTGGTCTTTAATATATTCACTCCACCCCTTTCTTGTTGGCACGCGTTCAACCCAGCCGCTCTATTAACCAGAACCCGCTTAATTAATGTACAAGATAACACGTGTGTACGCATGTGTTTCCCCCCATTAAATGCTTGTATAACTATTCACGCTTCTCGGGAGACCGGTGGAGAAATATGGCGTACGGCAGCGGTGCGGGGGCCAACGACGTCGACCCAGAAATGCAGCGATTTCTCGAAGTGGAAGGACAGAAGGCGCGCTTCCAGGCCAACGTACATACCTTCACTGACGCCTGCTGGGAGAAGTGCATCGACCGAATTGGCGCAAGGATGGAACCCAAGGCGGAACAGTGCTTGGTTAACTGTGTTAACAGGTTCATAGACACAACTAACTTTGTAGTTAACCGCTTAGAGACTATGCGTAAGTGAATGGTATTCCATATGTATCAGATTTAACGTACAATGCAATTGCCATGGTGTATGAATCCTAAAAATGGGAGCAAATGGTTTACACCAGCTTCTTCGCTTCGAAAAAGCTCTTCAGGTGCCTCATTTGCCAGACCCCCATCAGTATAAGTACGATGGTCTGGCCCAAGGACCACCACAGCACCCTTGCGTTTGTGCTGTCGCTGACATGGCGAAACCTTTCCTCACGTATCTGAAGATAGGAGAGGCAGGATTATAAACATATTTTAATTGGAGCACAGTTTCTAAAGGACTTAACTCGTTGATATGCCTGTTCCTTCGTTATCTGCTCAACTTGGTCCAACAACTGCCGAATCCGTAGCTGCAACTCGGTCAGCTTTTCCTTGGCCGCTATCTGCGCGTAATCCACTGTGTGGTCCCCAATGGAAATGTCCAGGTGCACACGCTGTGATAGGCCATGAACATGGCAGTAATACATGAACAACGTACTATACGCAGGCCTACCAGCTTGCTGCCGCCGAACCACCTTGTTGAATTGGTCCCTATGCATATGACATGTTCTCCCGCGTCGTGAGCTGTGAAGGTAAACCTTCCTTCAGCTGCATAGTGCCTAGACAGTATTATCTTGTTCTGCGGGTTTTTGACCTCCACATGCATCCCGATGCCAGGTGTTGTAGGCAACCAGGTGCCTCGGTTGGATTCATAGAGTTCTGTCTTGTATTTACCTAGAAGAAAAAAAAAAAGAACAATGAAGTGGGCTCTAATTTGAGTAAGTAGTTACCCTACCTACGATCATCGTCTCCGGTGGGACTTCTTCGATGAAGCATTTCTGTTCTGTCTCTCCGATGTGGAAGTACAGTGCCTGAGAAAGGCCTATGCAAACCAAGCACACCAAGACGGTTTTCATCCCGTTGCCTCACGTGATACGTACGCTGCGCCACGCCCAGCTCGTAAGTAACCGGATTGCCTTTTGCTTTTGTTGCTACTACCGCTATTATTGAGACTCAAGCCCCGAGCGCTGCGTAGTAGATCAACCACTAAGTGGAGGAGTAATTGTGATACTCGGCGCCCACAGACCCATACATATGGCGACGACAAGCGCGACTGGCGGTAAAACCGAGTTTCAAGTTGGAGGGAAGTACCGACTGGTGCGTAAGATTGGCAGCGGGAGCTTTGGAGATATCTACCTCGGAGTTAATATCACGAATGGCGAGGTACGTCAATACCCATTCTGCTAGCGGGACGCTTTGTCACGAGTACCACGCCCATATACTGACCACGTCCCTCCCCCCCCGTCTTTTTTTTTTTTTTTTTTTCCCTCTCTCCCTTCCCCCCCCCACCCCCCCCCTTCTCGAACCGGCCCAACAGGAGGTCGCTGTGAAGCTAGAATCACACAAAGCCCGGCACCCACAACTGTTGTACGAGTCAAAGCTGTACAAAATTCTTCAGGGAGGTGTGGGCATTCCGCACATAAAGTAAGGGTTAAAAGTCTCGCTGTCTTTTTTTTTTTTTTGGTTGCGTTAATACCAAGCCCAACAGATGGTACGGCACAGAGAAAGAATACAACGTTCTAGTGATGGACCTCCTGGGACCCAGCCTGGAGGACCTATTTAACTTCTGCTCCAGACGGTTCACGATGAAAACGGTGCTGATGTTGGCAGACCAAGTAAGCTAACCTCGAGACGAGCCTCCAAGCGAACAAGAATGGGTGGGGCAGAGAAGGGAGGTGGAAAAATATGCTGAATTTGATTTTGCCTTTCCATCCTGTTTTGCACCCTCCCCTATGCTTTTAGATGATTGGGAGAATAGAGTACGTACACAACAAGAACTTCATTCATCGTGATATCAAGCCAGATAACTTCCTGATGGGAATTGGCAGGCACTGCAACAAGGTGAGAGGTGTCAACTTTGATGCTCCCAAAGACCTTCCACTGCTTTACAATGGAATCTCTTTCTTACCTCTACCTGTCCCTCCTTCACCATTCTGCTAATGTCATTCCCATCCCGCCATATCATATTGCATCCTACCACCCCCATCTTTTCCCTCCTCCCCCTTCCTCTTCCTGTCTCTCTCTCCCTTCACTGTCATAGTTGTTCATAATTGACTTTGGCCTGGCCAAGAAGTACCGGGACACAAGGACCAAGCAGCACATTCCCTACAGAGAAGATAAAAACCTCACCGGCACTGCACGTTACGCCAGCGTCAATGCCCACCTTGGAATAGAGCAATCGTGAGTCTTGAAATGTCAATGCTTTGGCTGAAAAAAATACGTGACAAAAATATGTGGGTGGGCGATTTTTCTCCCTGGTTTCTGCAGGAGGAGGGACGACATGGAGTCCCTGGGCTACGTGCTGATGTACTTCAATCGTACCAGCCTACCATGGCAGGGCCTAAAGGTGTGCCTAAAAGTCTTTCATACAAGAGGGCTGAAAACTACACGATTTTTTTTTCTTTTCTAAAGGCTGCTACGAAGAAGCAAAAATACGAAAAGATTAGCGAAAAGAAGCTGTCAACACCCATTGAAGTACTGTGCAAGGTGAGAGACAGCACTGCTCCAGATTTCGAATTTTTAACACACTTTTGTCCACCTTTGGGTGAAGGGTTTTCCTGCCGAGTTTGCAATGTACTTGAACTACTGCCGAGGCCTGCGGTTCGAAGAGGCACCGGACTACATGTACCTGCGGCAGCTCTTCCGCATCCTCTTTCGCACCCTCAACCATCAGTACGATTACACGTTTGACTGGACCCTCCTCAAGCAGAAAACTGCGGCCAGTGCCAGTTCGTCCAGCACTCTACCGGGAGGGGGAGGAGGAGGCACGGGAACTCCGCCCCTTCCTCCCAGTGAGCAAGGGGCGGGGGCAATGGGAATGGCCGATGAGGAGAAGATCGATGATGACATCGTCATAGACACAAAGAAGTCGGCACCACCAGCACCTGCACTATTTGTGCCACCCAAGGGAAGGGGAAGGTGACTCACTCTCTCTCTCCTTTTTTTCCTTGCATCATGTATTTCTTTGATGTATATTCATGTGTGAATGTATGTGTTTTTGCTTATGGGGGGTTTGTCATTACATCCCAGAAATGCATACAGTGTCATTTTCGTACATCACACATATTTAAAGTTACACAGATCTCCTTTGTGTATCTGTGTGATCATCTTTTTCTTCTTATTCTCAATCGTTCTTTTTTTTAAATGAAAAAATACTGTTGTTGTTCTTGTTGTGTTGAATTGTTTCATTGCCATGACAACCATGATTTTGAGTTACAAGTTTGGCAGCAATGCATGTGTGATTAGTTTGTAACAGTATACATAAGGTCACCTATGCACTTACACACCACTCCTACCACACCACATACACATCATATCACAGTGAACTGTCAGATGGCAAGCAGCCTCCTCTCAGCCCTTACAGAGCGGTGGGTGTGGAGGCAAAGTCTAAAGCGGGCAACCCCACACCCCTCACAGAGACTGCTGAACAACCCCCACTCCCCACAGAAGCGGTCAGTAACCCTGACGCAAAGTCTAAAACAGTCAACCCCCCAGCTGTCCATAACTCCAAAGAGTCTGATGCAAAGTCTAAAACAGTCAACCCCCCAGCCGTCCATAACTCCAAAGAGTCTGCAGATATGAAGCCATCCGGGACCAGCTTCATGGGTGGCAAGAAGGGTAACAAGACTGAGAATGATACCACCACTGGGCCACCAAAGAGGCCCCGGTAAACCATAGGGGAGAGTGTGATACTTGACATCAACCTCTGCATCTCTTTTGTAAAGCTTCACTTCCTGTTATGTTTTTGCCAAACTCTCTGTCTTCTCCCCTCTTTGTACTCTCTCTCTCTGCTTCTTCTGTCTGCTAACCATTTTTGTCCACTAACTTATTTAATTTGCAAGTGCAAATTACTTGGCTCTCTTTAGGCACGGAGAGATGCATGTCACAAGAACATCAGGGGACCCCCCAACCACCCCCTATAAGTCTTTAAACTGGACTGTTACCATGGATACTTCTAAAAAGCTATGGGCTGTAGGGTTGGGGGGGGGGAGATACCTCTTGTGAGGCCATGGACTGTTGTTACCTGGGATACCTACCACAGTCAATACTATGTCTAGTATGTAAACTGAGCCTAACAAACCTCAAGACCAAGTGTCATCAATGTGTTACGTCATTGAGTGTAACAACACCGTGTACGTTCTGGTGTAATGGTACACCAGATTCCTGCCATGCCAATTAAAAAAAAAAAAAGTATCATGTTTGTAGTGGGGAGTCACACAGCAGCCATGGATGGGGACATCGCCTGGTAGGTCTGTTCCACTCTCCTCTGCACATAGTCCCAATAGTTCTTCCTTATTGAATCCACATTGGAAGCCAAGGCACTGCAAAGCTGTAGGAGTGATGCACGTGTAAATACGCTCTCTCTCTCTCTCTCCCTTCTCCCACTGCAACCCCTTCCAATACAGCTCCAGGGATAACCATTCAAATGTTCACACACACACAACACACACCTCTGCTGCTTTGGTGCGACATTCCAATGCTTTTTCTCCTCCGCATGCGATTTCTTCTTCGCACATAGCCACCATGAGCCCCAGAAGAAAAGGAGACCGAATTCCTTTACCATACATAGCCTCGCAAGTGTCGAGAAGACCGGGGTACGTCCTTAAGCTCCTCCCCCTGAGAACTCTGTTGCCATAGTAACAAATGCTGCCATGGCCGCATTATACAACCGTGCTAGTAAACGTACCCTTCAAGGTAATTCCAGGCACTTTCATTGTTTGGGGCTTTTGATATGCTTCCAAGGGCATACCTAATATGCCAGAGGTGAAAGGGAGGGGGGGGGGGCAAGGAAACAGAATGCCAGTGAGCTCTCCTTAACCAACACACACATACCACAAAAAAAAAAAGAACAAACCATTACTCATATACACATACACATATTTACACACAGAAATATAATTGCAAACGAACACACACACACAACATGCTAAACCACAGCAACTCACTCCACTTCTCTCTTGACGATGTCATCAGTCAGCGAGGTTGTGTGTGCGATCACAAAGTAGCGTTGGTTCCACGCCGAGTTATTCCTAACATCCTCGCTGATCAGTCGCTCCACAAACTCCAGCTCCCCCTCCCACCTCCCGTATGTGGCCAGCACCCACTGCCTGTGCTGCCAGGCGTGGTAGTTCTTGCTGTCCTCGCGGATGACCTTCTCCGTGACCACCAGCTCTTCAGCGGGGTCTCCTAGCAGCTCCACCATCTTCTGACGGTGGTACCTGCCAAGCAAAGAACAGGAGGGTATCTGAACAATCCAACCAAACGCACTAGGATGTTGGGGATAGCGTGATGAGGGGAGATGTGGAAGTGTGCGTACAAGAACAGCATATATAGATCATGCTAATGTGTCATGACCTAATACAGTCTACCCTCGATAGTGTCCGCTTCGATACAGTCCATCCGCGATAATGTCCACTATTTTTCTTGCCAACTACTAACCCTTCGTAAGCTAAACTTCGCATCGCTATTATCCGTTTGTCCTACAGTCCGCTAGTTTGGGGGTTCCCGTAGCCCGGACTATATCGAGGGTAGACTGTATGCACCCAATCTAATATATACGCCAACATCCTCTGTGTTGAATGTGGGGTGGGGGAAGGGGTGGGGGGGGGGGGGGGGGGTAGGGCATCGGTCTGGGTGGTATGGAAGTAGGCGCCTGAATGGGGAGGGTGGGGGAATGAATGGTGGGTGTGTGGAGGGTGCAGGGTGTAATCTTGTGTGAATGGTGGGTGTTGTGACATTGCGAGGATGGTGGATGTGGTAATGCGGTGCATGAAGGATCTATAATGGACCCCTTGGAGGTTGTGTGTGTGGGGGGGGGGGGGGGGGTACCATGTGATGATGGTGGGTAGAACTGGGCTTACCATATTTGGTAATTCTTTGCTTGCTCGCTCAGGACTGAAATGGTATACTTCAGCTCTTCTGTCAAGTCCTTGCCCAGAGCCTGCACTAGTTTCCTCCGGTAATGCCTGTGTAAGTACACCACACAGGGAGTAAAGGGGAGATGAAGGAGTGTGAGAGGGAAAGAGATGGAGGGAGAGGGAGGGAGGGGAGGGGAGTAGAAGAGAGGGAGAGATGGAGGGAGAGGAGGGGGAGGGAGAGGAGGGGGAGGGAGAGGAGGGGGAGGGAGAGATACAGGGAGAGGAGGGGAGGGAGAGATGGAGGGAGAGGAGGGAGAGGGAAAGATGGAGGGAGAGGGAGGGAGGAGAGGGAGGGGAAGAGAGGGAAGGAGAGGAAGGGAGGAGAGGAGAGGGGAAGAGATGGAGGGAGAGCGAGAGAAGAAGAGAGGCAGGGAGGAGAGGGAAGGGAAAAGAGATTGAGGGAGAGGGAGAGAGGACAGGGGAGGGGAAACGTAAAAGTGAGAGCTACATAAACAGAGCACACATATACTTAAAGCACAGTGCACAACAGAGAGGGCTGTCATGGCGACTGCTGGTCATCAACATTAATAATTAATGGCATACCAGACCGAGTAGTTGGCAGGGTTGCAGTCAATAGCGTCAGCTGTTAGTGCCAACGCTCTCTCGCTCATCTCATCCTTCTGCATCACAGCCCGCATGTAGTCATACACGTCTCGAACTATAATAGAGAGAACATGGTGTTACACAAAATACTAGGCTATTCCATTAAACCACTACAGAAGACAATAATGTAAACCCCCGAGACAATATAAAAAACAACCCCTGGACAAGGTTCTGTTATATTTCCATTCCAACTGGACAGTCTTTAAGATAGCTCCTGGACAAGCTTCTATTTGGTTACATCTCCCCTGAACAGGCTTATGTTATACCTGGTAACCCCCCCCCCCCCTCCCCCCCCCCCCCTTTCCGCAGGACGTTTGGGAATGTCATGTTTTCAAATATCGCCCCCCCCCCCCCCCCCCCTGGACGCCATTTATTGTCATGTGCAGGAGGTGTACGGTTAAATAATGGAATAGCCCAATACACCCGACCACAGGGGCAGCTCGAATTAGATGCATATTCAGTTCAACTGAATGACTCCCATACGACCCTGCTCTGATGGACGCACATTTTCTTCGCTTCTGAGTCATTTATTGGACGACTGTTACTAACAGTATATATCATTGTATGGTCCTTAACGTTTCGACTAACTTACATTTTTCTGAGTAGGCTATAGATACTACTGGGTTTGGACCATCGTCTTGTGGAATTGGTACAACGTCCTGCCATTCTGGACGTGACTTGTACGGTACGTAGCCTTCGCTAGAGCTTTCCTCCGCCATGGTGTTATTGATTGACCTAGTCCCCAGACTCTGCAGTTGTAAATTAGCGTGGCTGGGCAATGTATATATACACAAGTAAATAAAAACATTCTCTAACAAGAAAGTTGGTGGTATATAGAAATTGAAGGCAGGTGTAAAAAGGAAGGGAACAAGGTTTCAAGGAACAAGGGTGATTAAGATAAATTTTAACAGAACCTATACATTTCAGAAGCGTAGGAACTTAAACAAGATTGGGGGGGCCCAAAGGGTGTGTCCTATATAAATTCAGCGTACTTTATATACATATTGCCCAAGATTCGGGGGGCCAAGGCCCCCTCTGCCCCCCCGGTTCCTACGCCTATGCATTTAGCACACATAAACTTTAACCATCCATATAAACTTGCTAAATATAGGTCGGTAAAATTTTTTATCCGTCCGATTCCCTTGTCCCTTGACCGTCCTGCGCTTACGGAGGTGAAATTTAACCTACTTAATTACTCGTTCAAGCAAGTCTAGAAAGTTAACAGTGGGCACCAGAGACATCGGTATAGCAAACCCAGAGACATATAGCAAACCCAGCCTAGTTATCTGCAATCTTTTACTGTACTTCCTCCTTTCTGCTAGATGCTGACCCTGCCAGTGGCCTGATTCGTTTTTTTTTTTTTTTCTTTTGAAGGGTTTCCCTCGGGGTTTCCAGAACTTAATTAACAGAATGTGGAAAGATCAAACAGTTGCTATAGTTTGCACAGCTCATGTCAGGGGTGAGATATAGTTTGCCGCTCTTCATGCACGAACCAACCCCTCGAGCTGTGAGCTCCATACAAGCACGTGCAGGACTTAATGAAGATGCCTCACATTTAGGGGAACCACGTACCACCAAAGAGCATGGTAACCAAAACGATTCAAAGAATGGGATGGGCAAGTGAGGACAGAGTTGACCTTGACTAGTACTATATGCTATATCCTATGACTGACATATATATAATGTATATATGCCACAAAATGTACATATGTTACTATGTGCTTAGCAGAATGAATCGTGCTGATACCTTATCGTGCTGATACATATTCCCCAAGCACAGGGGGCGGGACTGATGCATGTTTACTTTCAATTCCCCACGCACAGAGCAGTAGCTAGCTTAACGCACCGGCTGCATTCAAAGCAGATTGTATAACATTTGCGCACGCGCTGTAACAGTAAACAGGTTGCAAAAGAATACGAAAAAAAAAAAAAAAACCGGAAATTAAAACCGAAGACAAAGTGGGTGGTGGAGATGCAGCTATGTGCGTGTGCAGCGTCCCTACTCTTCCTGGTGGTCGCCGCTAACAACGGATCATGCTTCATCTCCAGTCCTGACGAAGACGGCAGAGTGCAAGCGGCAGTGGTGGAAAAAGGTAGCGACCTCCTAACGGTCGGTACGTTTGGAAAAAGGTTAGCTCCGTATGACCGGCTTCGCTCCGTTCGAACTAGCCCGACTTAATCGAAGCCTGTTGCTCGCATGTAGGTTGAGGAGACAGACCGGCAATGTGTCAGCCACTGTTAGCGACCTCTGTGGCGACTCCCACGACCAGATCCTAGTTCATTGGACCGGCCACCCGTCACAAGTTCTGTTCGCTTTGACGCGTAGACGTGACCCCACCACCGGGAGATCCACGCAGAGCTGGTTATGGAGGTAACGAAAGATTCGTTATAGGTGGTTCGTATCCGTCCAGCTACACAATGACACACCGTATCCGTCTGCTTCATGTGCAAACATACCCACAAACGTACCCACACACGCCCACACAATTAAGGTCTACGGATAATGGTAAAACGTTTTTAAATGACACTTCAAAGTTTGGTGATGATGCTGTGATCGAGTGGTTCTACGTTAGCCCAGACAAACAAAAGGTTTAATACACAGCAGCTGTTCTCATAGTGTTAGTAATATCTATCTATAGCTCATCTTTACTGACGTCATTCATCAAGCCTTATACGTCACCGTTGATGAGGGAGACATCTACTATAGATATGAGGTTCCGTTTGTACCAGACAAGCTGAGCTTCCAGAGGCAGACCATCCCCAACTATCAGAGCGATGTTGTCCTTGGTTACGACAGCACAGCACAGAGTGTAAATAAACACCTGTGCCTTTAAGATGTGAGATATAATCCTCCACCCCATTCCTTCCTGGTCCCCTCTATAGCTCTATGTCTCACAGTCACTGGGAAGTACTGGCAGCTGGACACCTCTGTGTACAGGTGGAGTGACACGATATTTCTGGAGGGTTCTAGGACTACCTTATGAGCTGAATACAACAGTCTACTTTGAAGTAAATCTAGGCAGTATGTGATGCCCATGAAAGCACACCTTATATGGTCATAGAGTGTCCCCTATGTAGATAACAGTGCCATTCTGAAGCGGTCCTCCTCCCCATTCCTACAAATTGATGACTTTCCTCAGTTGGGGTCATTCCTTCCAAACTCCTTCTATTTGACCTTTGAGTACATGTTTGTGAGGGTGGGTCATGTGATCTCTTTACATCACCTGGGTGTTCATTTTGTTTGTACTGTGCTCCACAGAGAAATGTAACAGTGGGTAGCCCCCTGTGGGTCAGTTATATGAGGGGACCCTTCCAACAGGCATCCTTTCCTGGTCTCCTGCCACAGATGGTAACATATGCACCAAACACACACACACACACACACACACACACACACACACACACACAGTAACCACACAAGCACACATATATGCCTGTGCCCAATGCAATATCCCTTGTCACCACCAAACCACCTACTCACCCACAATGCTTACACACAGTACTACAGGGTCATTGATGCCAGTGAAGGACAGGTGTTCATGGCTGTGTATCACCATGCCAACACCTCTAGTCTGTACACCTCTGACCAGACAGGAGGGACTTACTCCCTCTCCTTGGATCACGTTGTCAGCTCTCCTGCCACCACCTGGGCATCTGGGAACCCCAAGGTTGATGTCCATCCTGTGAGTATATTGAGGGGCCACTTATTTGGCTGCATGTGTGGGCTACAATTAGAAGCTGACAGGGTTGCATGCTTAATTGTAATTAACCTGGCAAGCAGCACCCATCTTTTGGAATTCTGAACTGAAGATCCATTAACCTGATCTCCATGGTAACAGGATCAAGGAGAAGCACTATAATGATTACTGTATAAAAAAATTAAAGACCTCATTTCCTCCCGTATCCTCTTAGCATAGGTCCTTCCCCACACACAGGTGGAGGGACTCTATGGAACTTACCTTGCCAACATTTTAGACTATAACAGTTCCAATGCTTATGGCATCACAGTCATCACTTTTAATAAGGGCGGAGCCTGGCAGAGATTGGCCCCACCCACCGGAGGCAGCACAGATTGCTCACTGGTAATGTATGCTAATTAATGAGCACTATAACATGCTTACCCCCTTCCTCCACTGGCTCTCATCCTCCCCTCCTCCTTCCCCTCTGCCACTCCCTCCTTCCCTCCTCCCCTCCCTCCCCCTCCACTCTTCTCCACCTCCCTGCCCTTCCCCTCCTCTCCCTCCCCTCCACTCCCCCCCTCTCTCCACCCCTTTCCCTTCGGTCACTCCCTTCCCCTCCTCACAACAGCCTAACTGTTCACTCCATCTTCGTATGGACAGTGACGTCATAAATGGCTACCAGTCTATTCTTTCCCAGGATTCAGCCATTGGTTTCATCATGGCCTTAGGTAAGCCATCTCTGCATCATAAATAGAGCATGTAAATTATAACAGTAACAATAATTACTCTGCATATCACAAAAAAACTTTAAATTTCATAGCTATTATTGGTTTCAGATTTGTTTTAAACATTTCGCCATGCATTAATAACTACACACCATGCATTAATAACTACACACCCCATTGCTGCAGGGAACCTTGGCCCCGCCCTCATCAATGACATCAGCAGTCTTAGCCTCTATTTCTCCAATGATGGAGGCATCACATGGCTGGAGGTGGCCAATGGATACTGGCATTTCCAGTTTGTTGGTCATGGATCCATTGTCGTGGCTATCCCTAAATGGAGCATCACCAACTTTGTTCTCTGGTCATGTGATGAGGGTACAAACTGGCATAAGACTGTCCTCCCCAGAGCACTATCAGTGGTGGGTATGTTCACTGAGCAAGGAGAGCAGAGCCTACATGCAAGGTTGGTCCAGGTTGGGGCAGGCATAACTGTGTGTTCTTATAAATAGATCTTCTTTCATATTTCAGTGTGTTTGGGTACTCAAATGAATGGACTGTGGTAGACCTGGACTTCTCTTTGCTGACCAACCCATGCACATCAACCCAGTACTCTCCATGGCAACATACAAATCAGGTGATCTGAGGTCACTCTGTCTCATTCCTCTCGTGGGGAGGGGGGAGCTATTATATTCCAAACACACATGCACCAATAACAAACACTCAGGTCTTGATTTATGAGGGCCAATGAAAAAAAGCGTAATGTATATTCAGTGTTATATTGATACATTCTGGATGTATGCATGGCACGTAAGTGATTTTATTTGTGCGCTAATGGATGCCATGCCACAGCAGTTCAGCAGTTTCATGGTAGTTAAGCCCTCAAAATCCTGCTTGTCTTGTCGCTTAATGTGTGAATAGAGGGGAACTGATGTTGTCATGCCCACGTAAGAAACAAGACAAGCGGGATTTTTGCAGGCTTACGTTGAAACGCTGGCTACTATAGTTTGCATGGTTGTAACACTACCCTGCCCTCTGATTAGCAGGCGAATGACTCACGTATATATCTATTGAAGCCATTTAGCTTTTCCTCCGACCAACTTGCATACTGCATAGCAGAGGTGATGGACTTCATTATCCCTGTGGTACATAAACTGTAGAAGAGGGTAGCTGGACAGAGAGGGAATGGGAAGGAGGAAGGGAGGGGTAAAGGAGGTGGGGATGGGGAGGGAGGGAGAAGAGGTATTATGCAGCAAGGTCATGTTTTTTTTTTAGGCAGGAGTTCCCATCTGCGTCCTTGGAGAGATGGTCACCTACATGCGTAGGGCTCCTGGTGTGTGCTGTCTGATTGATCCTGACTTCATCATTGTAGTGAACAGGTCCACATGTTTGTGTTCAAGTGATGACTTTGAATGGTAAGCATGCTATTAATAATATTCAGATTATTAATGTCTCCATGGTTACAGTGATGTTGGATTTGAGCGTACCACTCTGAATAACTCCTGCACCCCTGTGGAAGGGTACATGTACCCTCCTCCCCCTCCCACCAACTGTCCCCCTGGGACCAGCTACAACTACACCAGTGGGTAGGTGTGACCTGTTCAGGAAGTAGGTGTGGCCATCCTCATTTCCTCCAAAGGTACAGAAGGATACCTGGGGACAACTGTACAGCTAAAGAAGGAGACTTGTCCCTTCCTGTGGTGGTTCCTTGTCCAACTAGTAAGCCACACCCTCAACATTAGAGTGTTGAGTGTGCTCTATATCAAAGAGCCTTGTAGTTATATGCATGTGTGCAAGAGGGTAGCTTATGATGTATGGAAAGGTCTGCTGCTCCAGTATCATTGACCTGTTATTTTCCATAACCAGATGTTTGGAATATGAGTACCTCCATTCCTGGTACCAGTACCTCCATTCCTGGTACCAGTACCTCCATTCCTAGTACCAGTGCCTCCGTTCCTGGTACCAGTACCTCCATTCCTGGTACTAGTTCATCCATTCCTGGTACCAGTACCTCCATTCCTGGTACCATTACCTCCATTCCTGGTACCAGAAGTGCCATTCCTGGTACCAGTACCTCCATTCCTGGTACCAGTACCTCCATTCCTGGTACCAGTACCTCTGTTCCAAGGGCTACAGCCATTCCTGCAGATACTTTTCTGACAGTTGGTTTGAGTGTGGGTATACCTCTTGCAGCTGTGGTCATCATCACTCTTCTTCTGCTAATCATTGTTATCTACATAAGGTAGGAGTGTGTGTATCATCCAGCCATCTTGTTTGTTGTGCTCTACCACTAAATATATCTGATTTTAACATGCCAATGATTTTTCCAGGGTATAGCTGTTGTAATTAGGCATTCTGCCTCAGCATGTGATATTTGCTGTCTTTGTATTACAGGCGGAGTCGGCACAGCCATGGCGGCTACTCAAGGCTTCGAATGCCTCTGGATGACAAAGAGAATATACAAGAGATGTCGGACATAGCGGCAGTGGAAGGAAAGGAGGAGAAAGTTGAAGGAGGAAGAGAGGAGAACGTTGAAGAAGGAAGGGAGGAAAAAGTTGAAGAAGGAAGGGAGGAGAAAGTTGAAGAAGGAAGGGAGGAGTTGGCCAGTGATGGTGGCAATGATTTGGAGCTGAAGGTTATAAGAAGACATCATGAGTTTGCCCACCACCAACCAGTACATGAAGGTCGCTATGAATGTAGCGTGTGACATCACCATAGAAGGATAATGTTCACGTGTCCATTGTGACAGTATTCAATGGCTGCTGTCTTATTGAGAGAGGTACCGTTATATCAGTTCAATGCTTCCATGTATACATACATGCAATTCACCAACTTTTTAATCACTTTCTGTTGTATTTTCTATTTTGACCAAATTATTAAGACATGTGACAGTATCCCTAATTGAAATATCTGATCTTAGAGAGATATTGAATTGTAATGAAAGCCTGGGGACTTGTGAGCAAGGCAGTTCAAGGATGTCCATATTCTTTGTTTTTAAATATGTTTGATGGAGAGGTGCTAAATATGGAATGTACACTTTATTAGGGTGATTGCAGCTGTGGTGTAGCTATGCACCATCTCTGGGTGTGGGGAGGAGGAGGGAGGAAGGGTAAGTATAGTGATCAAGGTTACCCACACTCATAGCAATGGCCAAACAAAAAGCAGTGCATGCAAGAGCAGACTAAGCTGGTCTTTCAACAACACATCATACAGGGTGTGTCCCACAATCAAAGAAAATGACCAGCAGTTGTTATAATAGTTGTTAATAATTATGGAGAAAGCAGATTAATGTTAAGGCAAATGGTTTATTTAAAACAAACAAAAAAAAAAACTCTGAAATGAAGTACAGTGCATGAATAAAATTAAAGGTTTCGGCCTTCAAAGTCAACTAGACAGTAGTTTTTAGTTGACCTATGAGTGGAAATTTATATTAACACAGTTAGAATTGAGGTGGATTTGATCCAGTGGTTTGAATGCTGCTACAGCCTCACTCTTCTTGCCATCCTCTTCCATTGTTATATAACCTCACCTTCATGCATTATAGATATCACTGCACGTTTCCTGCTTTACCAGGGGCGGATGCAGGAATAAAAGGAGGGGGGGGGGGGGGGGGGGGGGCAGAGGTGGATACAGACAGGCGTGGTTGTGGGGTAAACGAGATATTATCGGATATATCAACGTAAATTGTTGTTTTACGTACAAATATCCGATAATATCCTGTTTACCCCAGAACCACGCCGGGGTCCAGTACAAAATAATGGTAGGCGCGCGCAAATTTTGCCGTATGCCTTACGTCATTGTCCACAAGTTGATGTAAATGGTTTTAAGAGACCATCTCCAAACCATAGATTAATGACCTTATAGATACGGGATTGGAAACGCTATATACGCTAGTATTACCAAGGATTATTAACTATTACATGGATTGGAATCCGTGGCATTTAACCCTCTCCATCCCCGTTTCATCCAGAGTTCGGTACCACGTAGTATGGCAAATGCGAGTAATGGAGCGCCTAACCCAACGATTGACGAGGCAAGCAGCATACAGATAGTTAAAGAAAGTATCCGACTTGTAACTGGGGATAGTATCATTAAGGCATCGTTGAAAGGGCCAGAGGCGATAAGGTTGTTGTTGCTAATTAAGGTACCCAAATAAATGTAACACTTACTAATTTCATAACATACGTAAAAAAGTATATAAACAGTCCAAAACATAATCTCCCAGTGAAGAAACCATTCGTGAATGTACAGCGTTATTTTATAAAGCTACATGTGTAAGGGAATGCAGCTAGCCTGACACAATCCACACCACTTCAATTTTTGTTTACATGCGATAGGTCACGAAAGCTTGCTAGCTCTTTCTGCAAAAGTACATCTCCCAGTGGGCGTTGGTGCGCTCTGTTGAAATTCAGTCAGATCGAAGCTCTAGTGCGTACGCGATGCGAAGTAGCCTGACACAAAGGCTATGCGAGCCAATGATAATGTGGTTTCCCGCGTTATTCCGCCCCCTTTTGTGCAAATTACGTCCTCGGAGGTATTTGATCACAAATTAACGATTACTGGCGTACATTTAAAGCAAAGAACCATTTTAAATTATACAGATGCATTGCAACAAAACACGATATAACTTACAACAAAAACTGTCACTTGTACGGTCTGCGTACGAGGCGAAACGAGGATGGTGACAAATAATTTCACGCGATTGTACAGCGGATTCCAATCCATGTAATAGTTAATAATCCTTGGTATTACGTATGGATGTTCCATGCATCATCGTTTCGCATGAATCTAATTAAAAAAGCGCGGGCTCTTGTCAAGGGGAGGTGAAGGAACTGTCCTGAACAGAGACAGCAAAGGTACAAGAAAGCAGTTGACGATATAAAAAGTCGTATGGAAACTTGTGTAATCAGAAAGCACGTTCAAATGATTCGGCTTTTAAACCTTGTGCTTTATACGATGGTTAAACTGCTGTATCAGGTCATGCGAATAGGAAGTGAAATTTTTGCGCTGATTACTGTGGCGACACAGAATAGCTTTAAGCGTTGAAACCTCGTTACATAGCAAAGGCAGAGATGGTAGTGTTGCGTAGGGTTTGTTGCAAACTTGTAGTTCTTACACAAAATGAGATTCAGAGCTTCAAACTCAAATTTGCGCGTTTTGAGCCTCCAGCAGCTCGCAGGCTGTTGTTGTGTCATGGTACAAAACTATGGCTTTTGGTTAGTATTTTACCAATCTAGAAAGGTCGATGGGTTGCGTGGTGTATGTTAAAGTCTTCTACACATATTGGTTCTAAAGATATACGGCCCACTATGCACATAAATGATCGCGTTCTTCTTGGTCGTATGTATATTTTTATGGTTGTATCGTGCAGGTCATGTATCGACAAGGTCGCCTAGCATCAAAGCGCAAATACGAAAGGTGTACTAGACAATGTACTTCACTGACGGTTTCTATTGATATTGAAACCTGGAAGAAAGCTAGAGTGTTCCACCTCCTACATCAAACATGACGTCATGCATACGTGAAACGATGATAGAATCGCGCAATGTACAGCGTTTCCAATCCCGTATCTATAAGGTCATTTATTTATGTCCAAACTGACCTTAAAACCATTCCGGGAAAATCCCGTCCGTCCAGCATAGGCAACTGAATACACACACCTGACCAGGCTGGTGGGAGACAATGCCGGTACGGACAATTAAGACAATTTTTACACAATCCCAGACAAATGTCGGGGGGGGGGAGGTCCAAGTATTTTGGAGATATAAAGTAATGGATGGTTTGCATGTGCAGAGCAGTACATGTGGCTTGTAGCTATAGCGTGATAAAGATACATACGACATTGCGCATATAGGCCTATGCGCGCGCTTTTTTACTATAGGATCTAAACCCGCGCAAGGTGGGTAGCGAGGTGGCCAGCGGAGATGCAGCTATGTGCGTGTGCAGCTTCCCTGCTTTTCCTGGTGGTCGCCGCTAACAACGGATCGTGCTTCATCTCCGGTCCTGACGAAGACGGCAGAGTGCAAGCGGCAGTGGTGGAAAAAGGTAGCGACCTCCTAGCGGTCGGTACGTTTGGGAAAAGGTTAGCTCCGTATGACGTTCTCCGCTCCGTTCGAACTAGCCCGACTTAATCGAAGCCTGTTGCTCGCATGCAGGTTTGGGAGACAGACCGACAATGTGTCCGTCACTGTTAGCGACCTCTGGGGCGACTCCCACGACCAGATCCTAGTTCTCTGGACCGGCCACCCGTCACAAGTTCTGTTCGCTCTGACGCGTAGACGTGACCCCACCACCGGGAGATCCACGCAGAGCTGGTTATGGAGGTAACGAAAGATTCACTCAGCTAGTCCTAGCTATTAAGAATAGGCTATGTATCCTCCATCCACACACACACACATACACATAAGGTCTACAGGCAGTGGTAAAACGTTTTTAAATGACACTTCAAAGTTTGGTGATGATGCTGTGATCGAGTGGTTCTACGTTAGCCCAGACGAACAAAAGGTTTAATACACAGCAGCTGTTCTCGTAGTGTTAGTAATATCTATCTATAGCTCATCTTTACTGACGTCATTCACCAAGCCTTATACGTCACCTTTGATGAGGGTAACACCTACAGTACATATGAGGTCCCGTTTGTACCAGACAAGCTGACCTTCCAGAGGCAGACCATCCCCAACTATCAGAGTGATGTTGTCCTTGGTTACGACAGCACAGCACAGAGTGTAAATAGACACCTGTGCCTTTAAGATGTGAGATTTAATCCTCCTCCCCATTCCTTCCTGGTCCCCTCTATAGCTCTATGTCTCACAGTCACTGGGAAGTACTGGCAGCTGGATATCTCTGTGTACAGGTGGAGTGACACGATATGTCTGGAGGGTTCTAGGACTACCTTATGAGCAGAATACAACAGTCTACTTTGAAGTTGTATGTGATGCCCATGAAAGCACACCTTATATGGTCATAGTGTCCCCTATGTAGATAACAGTGCCATTCTGAAGCGGTCCTCCTCCCCATTCCTACAAATTGATGACTTTCCTCAGTTGGGGTCATTCCTTCCAAACTCCTTCTATTTGACCTTCAAGTACATGTTTGTGAGGGTGGGTCATGTGATCTCTTACATCACCTGGGTGTTCATTTTGTTTGTACTGTGCTCCACAGAGAAATGTAACAGTGGGTAGCCCCCTGTGGGTCAGTTATATGAGGGGACCCTTCCAACAGGCATCCTTTCCTGGTCTCCTGCCACAGATGGTAACATATGCACCAAACACACACACACACACACACACACACACACACACACACACACACACACAGTAACCACACAGGCACACATATATGCCTGTGCCCAATGCAATATCCCTTGTCACCACCAAACCACCCACTTCCCCACAATACACACAGTACTACAGGGTCATTGATGCCAGTGAAGGACAGGTGTTCATGGCTGTGTATCACCATGCCAACACCTCCAGTCTGTACACCTCTGACCAGACAGGAGGGACTTACTCCCTCTCCTTGGATCACGTTGTCAGCTCTCCTGCCACCACCTGGGCATCTGGGAACCCCAAGGTTGATGTCCATCCTGTGAGTATATTAAGGGGCCACTTATTTGGCTGCATGCATGGGCTACAATTAGAAGCTGATAGGTTAATGGAATTGTATAATTTTTAATTGACTGCAGAAGCCCCCTAATCAGTTTGTAGTACCCTTCTTTTTGAAATGCTGAACCATTTCAGTTCAAGAAGCCAAAATATCTATAGCTTCCATTAACCTGATCACCATGGTAACAGGATCAAGAAAACACCAGTAACAATAATAAATAAAAAAACATTTCCTCCTCCTCATAGTCCTTCCCCACACACAGGTGGAGGGACTCTATGGAACTTACCTTGCCAACATTTTAGACTATAACAGTTCCAATGCTTATGGCATCACAGTCATGACTTTTAATAAGGGTGGAGCCTGGCAGAGATTGGCCCCACCCTCAGGAGGCAGCACAGATTGCTCACTGGTAATGTATGCTAATTAATGAGCACTATAACATGCCTTCCCCCCTTCCTCCCCTGGCTCTCCTCTTCCTTCCCCTCTCTCCTCCCCTTTCCCTTCGGTCACTCCCTTCCCCTCCTCACAACAGCCTAACTGTTCACTCCATCTTCGCATGGACAGTGATGTCATAAATGGCTACCAGTCTATTCTTTCCCAGGATTCAGCCATTGGTTTCATCATGGCCTTAGGTATGCATCAGTAATATTATGCAACTTTGAATAACAATTATTATTTTTTTGTCGATTGATTTTTATACTGATGGAAACAAAATGACCCAACCTTGTTATAAGTCTTTGCATGTGTTGGTTTCTGCATTTGTACTGATTCCATAACTATGATTGTGAAAGTATTGTGTGTGTGTATTGTACTTCAAACATGAACAGATATTTGGGCTGAAACTGGCAGCTAATGGCGGTGTCCCCCCAAGCCCAAACCCCTCCTCAAGGGGGGGAAGGGTGTGGGACCCGCCGTTAAAACTTGCACAATTCACTGTTACTGATTTCACCATTAATAACTGCATACCTTACTCCTCCCCTCACAGGAAACCTTGGCCCCACCCTCATCAATGACATCAGCAGTCTTAGCCTCTATTTCTCCAATGATGGAGGCATCACATGGCTGGAGGTGGCCAATGGATACTGGTATTTCCAGTTTGTTGGTCACGGATCCATTGTCGTTGCTATTCCTAAATGGAGCATCACCAACTTTGTTCTCTGGTCATGTGATGAGGGTACAAGCTGGCATAAGACTCTCCTCCCCAGAGCACTATCAGTGGTGGGTATGTTCACTGAGCAAGGAGAGCAGAGCCTACATGCAAGGTTGGTCCAGGTTGGGGCAGGCATAACTGTGTGTTCTTTTTTAAAATAGATCTCTCATATTTCAGTGTGTTTGGGTACTCAAATGAATGGACTGTGGTAGACCTGGACTTCTCTTTGCTGACCAACCCATGCACATCAACCCAGTACTTTCCATGGCAACATACAAATCAGGTGATCTGATGTCACACCTCCACAGTGCTAACTTTTTCCTCTCATGGGGGAACTGACTTATAGCTATCATATTTACCAATATCAATCACCTCAAATCTTGATTTAGAAAACCCATAGCAATTTATGGTGCCATGTTTCTTGGGTCCTCACAAATCAAGATTACCTTAATGATTGATAACCTACTACTAAAATTTCCAACGTACATACGTCCATCCATCCATCCACGTAACTTATTTATATACTGGGCCTAACGTCTATTGGTTGCTAGGTACACGTATCTACCAATGAATAGGAACGACCACCTCCCACACAAAAGTACATAGCAACGCGTACTTAGCGACCATGCATGCCACAAAACCTACATGCCTGTACAGGTAATAATGTCATCACATACAGTAACAATAAAAGCAACGCTATTGTGGTTCACTATCAAGTCTCATCGTACAGGCCAAGAACATGTAGTTACTATCTGACAATAATAATTCCATGAAGTATTTGTATTGCGGGGCATGTTATAGAGGTTGCGTAGTAACCGTATGTTAGAGGTGGTAGATTATATATTCAGCATTGGGCAAAACAGTATTATTTTATAATTGCCCGTGTTTGGACATGGGCAATTATATGTTGCCCTAACTCGATGTAGACATCACGAGCACGTTAAGGTTCATATCAGAGACAATCCAGAACAGGGACGAATGTTGCCCAACGATACAAAGAGATATTGTGGTAATCAAACAACTGTCCATTAAAAAAAAAAGTTCTATACATGAAATAAAAATTAAAAATAATCAGCCCATGATTTTTCATGGGTGGACGCTAGTAGATAACAATGCGAAAACTTCGTACCTTCATCTGCCATTAAATTTTATGAATATGTGCTTGATTATTGAGGTTGTTTTTCCATCATGAATAAATTTCAATGCACCTTAAATTTAATTCTGATCAGTGATGTATTTTAACCAATGTATAATATTTAAAAGTTAATTAGTACCAGTACTAATTGTGCACATGCTCTACCAGCAAACTATACTGATTCTGCTGCAGTGAGCTAGAATGGACTATAATGATTCTGCATGCAGTGAGCTAGAATGACTATAGAGATTCTGCATGCAGGCCCTTCTTCAAGTACTACAAGTTCCTTAAGTCATCACCTGACCCTGAGGAAGTTCTTAGCTCTATGATGAATGGGACAGTGTATGTAGTATTACTTGTATACTTTGGTGCGACAAAAAGTATACTAGACCCTCTATAATGAAATGTGCACATATTGGCATGTTAGGGGAAATTAAAAATCATGTCCATACCAACTGTTTAAAATAAAGAAAATTTGCAGCTCCATCATAGAGAAAATAAAGCGTATAAATCGGTGACAAAGAAAAAAAAGCATATAGATCGGTGACAAAGAAAATAAAGCTAACTATTAGTTTTTTAAATAATTGTTGTACCATGTTAATAGCAACTGCTAAGAACACAGAGTTTCTGTAGTTACCATTGTGTATGGTTAAATTATGATCAAGGTGTAAATTTTTCTATGACTGAGCCGGTACTGTAAGCAAGAATGTCACATTCTGAACACATGCCTCTAGTGTCTTATTTTTCTCCTACTTACGTTTGGGCACAGAGATAACAATTATCAAACCTTTTCTGAATTGTTATAATTTATTTGTTGCATGAGAAACAGGAAAAGGAGATGGGAAGGGAGGAGGGAGGGTGGAAGCACTAGGAGAGGGAGGGAGCAGAGGTCTTATGTGGCAAGGTCATATTTTTTTTTAGGCAGGATTTCCCATCTGTGTCCTTGGAGAGATGGTCACCTACATGCGTAGGGCTCCTGGTGTGTGTTGTCTGATTGATCCTGACTTCACCATTGTAGTGAACAGGTCCACATGTTTGTGTTCAAGTGATGACTTTGAATGGTAAGCAGGCTATTAATAATATTCAGATTATTAATGTCTCCATGGTTACAGTGATGTTGGATTTGAGCGTACCACTCTGAATAGCTCCTGCACCCCTGTGGAAGGGTACATATACCCTCCCCCCCTACCCACCAACTGTCCACCTGGGACCAGCTACAACTACACCAGTGGGTAGGTGTGGCTGTCTCAGGAAGTAGGTGTGGCCATCCTCATTTCCTCCAAAGGTACAGAAGGATACCTGGGGACAGCTGTACAGCTAAAGAAGGAGACTTGTCCCTTCCTGTGGTGGTTCCTTGTCCAACTAGTAAGCCACACTCTCCTCATTGGAGTGTTGAGTGTGCTCTATATCAAAGAGCCATGTAGTTATATGCATGTGTGCAAGAGGGTAGCTTATGATGTATGGAAAGGTTTGCTGCTACAGTATCATTGACTTGTTATTTTCCAAACCAGATGTTTGGAATATGAGTACCTCCATTCCTGGTAGCAGTACCTCCATTCCTGGTAGCAGTACCTCCATTCCTGGTAGCAGTACCTCCATTCCTGGTAGCAGTACGTCCATTCCTGGTACCAGTACCTCCATTCCTGGTACCAGTACCTCCATTCCTGGTACCAGTACCTCTGTTCCAAGGGCTACAGCAGTTCCTGCAGATACTTCTCTAAAGGAGATGACAGTTGGTTTGAGTGTGGGTATACCTCTTGCAGCTGTGGTCATCATCGCTCTTCTTCTGCTAATCATTGTTATCTACAAAAGGTAGGAGTGTGTGTATCATCCAGCCATCTTGTTTGTTGTGCTCTACCACTAACTTAGGTTATAGATTTATGTTTTAGTCGACCAATGATTCTCTCTAGTGTATAACTTTGATAACTAGCATTCTGTCTTTTATCTTTGTTTTTACAGGCTGCAGAGTCGCAATCATGGAGGGTACTCAAGTCTCAGACAGTCTCCTCTGGACAACAAGGCCAGGGGAAGGAGTGTCGTGGACTACACAATAAAGCAAGGAAAGGAGGAGGAAGTAGAAGTAGGAAGGGAGGAGGAAGTTGAAGAAGGAAGGGAGGAGGGTGTAGAAGTAGGAAGGGAGGAGGGAGTTGAAGAAGGAAGGGAGATGTCCAGTGATGGCGGCAATGGTTTGGAGGCAAATGAAATAAGAAATCATGGCTTTGCCCACCGTCAACCAATGCTTGATGGTCAATGTGAAGATACTGTTGTATGACATTACCTTCTTAATGTTTCAATTGTGACAGTATCCTTTGTTATGCTGAGTTAAATTTCTCTCCTTAACCTTTATTCTCCCGCTAATCGTCCTTTTTAAAGACCGCCTTTTGTCCTTAAATAAGGACGACTGTTTACACTATGTTTTTAAAATGACTGATCTGTATTTTAGCAAAGTAAAGACGTTTTTTCATGCTGCATTTATCCTTCATTACATTAAAACACAATTTTTGTGTACCTACCTATTACGTAGCTGAGTAGTACAGTTGAAAGTGTAATAGGTTTGATGGCAGACTCATAAGTTTGACATCAATAATCAAGCGGTTTAGATTCAGTTATCTATAAGTTAAAATCTAGTTGTCTCCTATTTGGGATGTATTAATTTTCAGAAACCTGAAGCAATTTACATTTAGAAAATATATAAATATTTGCAATAAACTTTAATAATATTGCAATTTATTTGCTTTTATTCTTGCTCTCCTCAATTAGACATCCGTGTTTAGCAACATTTTACAGAACAGTTTAACTTGATGAAACATACCTCTTCTTATGCCCACTTCCCACATACCTGAATACCGTTCCTTTCTTTCCCATTGTCGTTTTGAGCCTACCTACTGCACGCGAACCTGCCTTTATTGACTGCTTCGCCATTAAAAAGTCACCCTTGTTTGGCCAGATTTTACTAATAAATACCTATTAATAACTAGATTCTGCATGCAGTTTAAATGTACTATAATTTAAACCACCAATCTTACCTGATTTTTATAAAACTTGAATTTCGTCCTTATTTAAGGACAATGGACTTAAATAAGGACGATTGGAGAATAAAGATTAAATCACAATGTTTCGTGTATACATGTATGCAATTCATTAACATTTACTTTCTATTTAGATCAAATTAAACATATGTCATCGTTTTCTCAAAGCTTATGGGGGCATTCCTGGAATTTGGTCCCCCTTGATCTGCGGTACCAAAAGCTGTCCTGGGGGTGTGTGTAGGCAATTTTGTAGGCGATCTCTATATAACTACGAAGGCTGAACCTAACTAGACCCAGCTCGATTCGACAAACCAAGCACTTTGCCTCGAACCAGGCATACTAGTACTACAAAAGCACTAGTATTACTTGCTCGAGGCTGTATGCCTAATTCAAGCTCGGCCTAGTTAGGTTCAACAGTAGGGTCCATAGCTCTAGTCGCGGTTCATTAATTATTCATACTAGTGAAGGAATACATGTAATGTGATCAGAGATAATATACTATATATTATCTCTGATGTGATATGCGACTGGGGGGGGGGGGGGAAGGGGGTGAGGTACATGTAATACATATGTATCCATGTCCAAGACAAAGAGGTTGTCTTCGTATGATGTCATCAGTAGGAATAGCCATTGATCCATCAGTTGACAAGGAGACAATTGTGTGGGTCAGGAGGCAAGTGGGGAGAGGGAGAGAACTGAAAAGGGTAAGGAGGGAAGGTCAGGGTTATAAGGGAAAGATCACCAGTGAGGGAGTCAAGTAAGTCAGGGCAAGGGAGACAATGGTAATGTGCCTATCATGGTAATGTGAAGGAGACACCCCTGTGGGGGATTCACTCATACAAGAAGGGGAGGGGGGGCAAATGACAGTTGCATAAGGAAGGAGAGATTAACGGTTGAGTGTACACTTGTGGATGGAAAGGAGAGACAAGTGTCAACATAGTAGAGGAGGATGTGGCTAGTGTATAGGCTAGGATAGCAACAGTGGGGGGGTAGATGTATTTTTTTTTTGTATGGCATGCTCTAAGTTTCTTGACCACATCATATCAGCAGTGCATGGGCAATTTGTTTGGTTTTGTGTAAAAATGTGTTTAATAAGAATCAGCCAGGCAAAAAATGGTTTTGAAAAACACTCCATGCGTTGGCCCACATAATCTATCATGTCATTGATTTACATAATCAGTTGAAATAAGTGATATGCTGTACTTCAAAATAGGCACGAAGTTATGTTATCCAGGGTATAATGAATGACCAAACTGACCCACGTTAAGTTCATTAACCTGCTAACAATCCTAACACTAATACCTGAGCATTTCTTGAAATGAATTTCTCTCAAGGCTGCCTTCCATCATGTGCTTCAGCTTTGTCTCTTCACGTGTGATGTCCATAAAGACAGTGGCAGATGATGGCTTACCGTCACGTCCAGCACGTCCACGTTGTTGGCTACCGTGTATGGCAGCCCATATAGAAAAACAGTGCGCACAGATGGATAGTCAATCCCAACTCCAAAAGCACTAGTAGCCACCATAACAGCCACATTTCCATCTCGCCATGAGGAAAAGTTGTTACTGTTTTCCACA
Source organism: Eunapius fragilis (assembly GCA_963681505.1). Taxonomy (NCBI): domain Eukaryota; kingdom Metazoa; phylum Porifera; class Demospongiae; order Spongillida; family Spongillidae; genus Eunapius; species Eunapius fragilis. The sequence goes on along the minus strand of OY811986.1, from coordinate 5,221,714 downwards.
TCAGTAAAACTGCCGCTGTAGACAGCACAATGCACATCCTTCTTTGCCAGCTGCTCTTTAATGACATTGATGGTATCTACTGCTGGCACATATACAATTGCTGTCTACATCAGCATACAATGCTAGATTGCATGCTACATGGTGGGCCAGATCATCAACAGACACATTGAAGTTCACATAGTATGACATGTTCCATCTGTTGGTGGCCTGCCTGATAATTATGGGACTCCTTTCTTGTCCAAAAAAATGAGTCAGCAGATCATTGACTACGTGCTGAGGAGCTGTTGCTGTCATCAGCACCATTGGAACTGGCAAGAACCACAGTTTAGGCAGGTGACGGAAGGTAGGCCGAAAATGTGACTGCAATGTGTAAAAGTGAACCTCATCCACAAAGATGGCACCCAACTTCTTCTGGACGTAAATTTGTATCAAATGATCTTTAAAACATTGCACAACAGTGGCTTCAGGTGTAACAAAAATGAGCCTCTCATTGTTGAAATTGGACACATTGTTGGTCGATGATAACCCATGTGATGCTGCTCGACGCATGATATCTTCCGCTAATGACACGGTGGGGACTACCACAACTGCTGTCAGTGACTCATGTACACTTGCATATAAAAGAAAAAGGAGGCTTTTCCCGATTCCTGTTGGTAGCACAGCCAAGATGTCATTGCTGGTGTACAACACATTCTCTATAGCCGCTTTTAGTTCAGGTGATCTGAATGTGGCTGCTTCATTATTGTAAAAAAGCCTCAAATGTTTCAAGGCTTCCCTTGATTGTGTGACAGTCACAAATTGATTAGCTGCAGACAAGGGCATATCATGCTCCATCCGTGCCTGTTTATTCGGTCTCTCCCACAGTGCTTAGGTGGAAGGAGTATCATGCAGTGCGAAGGTGGAAGAAGAGATGGAATCAGAAGTGAAAGCAGCATCCCGTAGTGGAGAGGTTGAAGCAGAGGTAAAAGCAGCATTCTGCAGTGCCAAGGTGAAAGCAGCATCCTGCAGTGCCAAGGTGAAAGCAGCATTCTGCAGTGCCAAGGTGGAAGCAGAGGTGGAAGCAAAAGAGGATGCAGAATTCTGCAGTGCAGAGGAGGAAGCAGAAGTGGAGGAAGCAGCATCCCGCAGTGCAGAGGTGGAAACAGAGGTGGAAGCAGTACCCTGCAATGCAAAGGTGGAAGCAGAACCCCGCAGTGCAGAGGTGGAAGCAGATGTTGACGGAGCATTGTGAAGAATCCATGTCGGTTCTTCTGCTTTCGTTCTGGGGAGTTCCCCTCTGAGGAACTGATGCCACTTACAGGACTGCATTTTGAAAACATGGAGCATGTGCTCTTTTGTGGCACCCATTTCCCCGTCGTGGCATCCATACCATAGGTTTGCCGTCACTGAACTATGGCCAAACTGCTCATCTATTGACAGATGAGATGATGCTACTGGCCATAGCTCATCATCTGATTCGCCTTCTTCATCACATGTCATGTCAATGAGATGAGCAAAGTACTTAACTAGCTGCCTGTAGTCAGCAAAGGACAATGCAGAGCCACTGTATTCTGCAAATAGTTGGGGAAACACCGTCAGATAGTCTCAGCCTCCATTGGTGCTCCATCCAAAACAAATACAACAGAATTATAAATTCCAGCTTCATTCTTATCTAAATATGACGCCAAAGAGCACAGAAATGGACGCAACACCAATGTATCTGTAACCAGTACTTGTGAGGCAGTGCTATCTAAGAAACGGGGGATTGCCTTGTTGGCTTGCATTATGAACCTTTGCCTCAGGTTGTCAGCCTCTGCTCAGCTGAATATAAATTTGTGTGGGTAGGCATACTGTTTGTGTACAAAGGTGCCCTGCTGGTGGTTGGGGTCTTCCTCGCTGGACTTGCTGTACTCGGCTTGAAAAAATAGGTTTTTATCTAAAAGAAAGAGGCTGTGTTTGCTGGCATGCCAGACTCCAGATGTACAACCAAAATGAGGTTCTTGACATAATCGTTGTACATTTCTAGATATGAGGATGCCTATGCATGTCAATACACAACCACTCCCTCCCGAATGGAATCCACCATGCGAGCGTGATGAATGTCAGAGCACAGAATATGGGTCAATAGCGTACATCGGATAGCTTTGTCCTTGCTGACATCCCTGCTGGCCATTATTCTGCACTGGACAAAGTCATCCCATGCCTCAACCACAGATGCATTCCTTACTCCCATCAGTAGTTCTGTGGCCAAGATCTGGCACCTGTGCAGAGCCTGATGGTACACTGCTCCGACTTGGTCAGCTGTGATACCTACCCCATGTATGACAACGTGGAGTGGGGAGTCAAGACGTGCAATTATCGGAAGCCAATTGCTAGATGCAGCCACTTTCCGTGCCATTGATGATGTACTGCAGATGTAAGTGAACACGGAAAAGTGAGTGTCATTGCCCCTAACTAATGCTTCATATACTGCACCTGCTCATCCACAGTTGGTTTGACACAACACTCTCCAGAACAGTAAGCTTCATTAAGTATTGTAGCTTGGCACAATTACTCCCTATCTCCTCTGGCTGAAGCAGTGACCCATCACTTTTCAAACAAAGAAAACGCAAAAACAATGGAATTGGTGATGTACTATGGCTATTGGCAACATTGCTTTCCATAAGTGCCAGGATAAGTGGAAAGATGGTGTTCCTTGAGGGTGCTTGGAAGGCTTCCTGTACCAATACATCAAGCATCTCTGCAGCCTTTAAATCCTGTGGTCCCCTCTCTATTCGATTCTTTACAAAGGACACAAGTAAAATGAACACTTTAGCATACTCATTTATACTGTTCTTTGTCTGGAGTGAGCATAATGGTTTTGGAATTCCATTAGCATCAGTTGGGTTTATGGCACACCTGAAGGAGTACTGCATTGAACTGACTCCTTCAATACTGGCCTTAAATGTGGTGAGTGTGGCTGAGTATTGCTGGCAATCCACTGGTACCTGGAGCAAATCTTGCTCATTGACAAAGTGGAATTTGTCAATGGAATCTGGCGCTGGGTACCAATCCATCATAACATACAACATGTTTTGTTCACTGATAGTTTCAAATCTGATGGGATTCCCTAGTACTAGATCCATGGTTTTATTGACCATTTCAGACACTGGAAATCACAATGCACACTCTCACAAACCTCTGCCGCATTAACCACTCCAAAGAATCATTTCACTGCTGCGCCAGTAGTGGTCAATGTCTGTATGGCACATGGGACAACTCCTTATTACCATGGTTTTCTCTAGTGTGCATCACTATGTGTCACTCAGAGAGGCCATAATGATTACAGGAGGCACACTTGAAGCTGTCACTTGTTGGGAGGAAGTCCAGAGGTGGCTGGTCGCTGAGGACTGAAATGGTATACTTCAGCTCTTCTGTCAAGTCCTTGCCCAGAGCCTGCACTAGTTTCCTCCGGTAATGCCTGTGTAAGTACAGCACACAGGGAGTAAAGGGGAGATGAAGGAGTGTGAGAGGGAAAGAGACGGAGGGAGAGGGAGGGAGGGGAGGGGAGTAGTAGAGAGGGAGAGATGGAGGGAGAGGAGGGGGAGGGAGAGATACAGGGAGAGGGAGGGAGGAGAGGGAGAGGAGGGGAGGGAGAGATGGAGGGAGAGGAGAGGAGAGAGGAAGAGATGGAGGGAGAGCGAGAGAAGAAGAGAGGCAGGGAGGAGAGGGGAGGGAAAAGAGATTGAGGGAGAGGGAGAGAGGACAGGGGAGGGGAAACGTAAAAGTGAGAGCTATATAAACAGAGCACACATATACTTAAAGCACAGTGCACAACAAAGAGGGCTGTCATGGCGACTGCTGGTCATCAACATTAATAATTAATGGCATACCAGACCGAGTAGTTGGCAGGGTTGCAGTCAATAGCGTCAGCTGTTAGTGCCAACGCTCTCTCGCTCATCTCATCCTTCTGCATCACAGCCCGCATGTAGTCATACACGTCTCGAACTATAATAGAGAGAACATGGTGTTACACAAATACTAGGCTACTCCATTAAACCCCTACAGAAGACAATAATGTAAACCCCCGAGACAATATATAAAACAACCCCTGGACAAGGTTCTGTTATATCTCCATTCCAACTGGACAGTCTTTAAGATAGCTCCTGGACAAGCTTCTATTTGGTTACATCTCCCCTGAACAGGCTTATGTTATACCTGGTAACCCCCCCCCCCCCCCGGACGCCATTTATTGTCATGTGTATGAGGTGTACGGTTAAATAATGGAATAGCCCAATACACCCGACCACAGGGGCAGCTCGAATTAGATGCATATTCAGTTCAACTGAATGACTCCCATACGACCCTGCTCTGATGGACGCACATTTTCTTCGCTTCTGAGTCATTTATTGGACGACTGTTACTAACAGTATATATCATTGTATGGTCCTTAACGTTTCGACTAACTTACATTTTTCTGAGTAGGCTATAGATACTACTGGGTTTGGACCATCGTCTTGTGGAATTGGTACAACGTCCTGCCATTCTGGACGTGACTTGTACGGTACGTAGCCTTCGCTAGAGCTTTCCTCCGCCATGGTGTTATTGATTGACCTAGTCCCCAGACTCTGCAGTTGAAATTATTGTAAATTAGCGTGGCTGGGCAATGTATATATACACAAGTAAATAAAATCATTCTCTAACAAGAAAGTTGGTGGTATATAGAAATTGAAGGCAGGTGTAAAAAGGAAGGGAACAAGGTTTCAAGGAACAAGGGTGATTAAGATAAACTTTAACAGAACCTATACATTTAGCTTTAACCATCCATATAAACTTGCTAAATATAGGTCGGTAAAATTTTTTATCCGTCCGATTCCCTTGTCCCTTGACCGTCCTGCGCTTACGGAGGTGAAATTTAACCTACTTAATTACTCGTTCAAGCAAGTCTAGAAAGTCAACACTGGGCACCAGAGACATCGGTATAGCAAACCCAGAGACATATAGCAAACCCAGCCTAGTTATCTGCAATCTTTTTCTGTACTTCCTCCTTTCTGCTAGATGCTGACCCTGCCAGTGGCCAGATTCGTTTTTTTTTTTTTCTTTTGAAGGGTTTCCCTCGGGGTTTCCAGAACTTAATTAACAGAATGTGGAAAGATCAAACAGTTGCCATAGTTTGCACAGCTCATGTCAGGGGTGAGATATAGTTTGCCGCTCTTCATGCACGAACCAACCCCTCGAGCTGTGAGCTCCATACAAGCACGTGCAGGACTTAATGAAGATGCCTCACATTTAGGGGAACCACGTACCACCAAAGAGCATGGTAACCAAAACGATTCAAAGAATGGGATGGGCAAGTGAGGACAGAGTTGACCTTGACTAGTACTATAGCTATATCCTATGACTGACATATATCATAGATACTTTAGTATCTATGCATATATATAATGTATGCCACAAAATGTATATGTTACGATGTGCTTAGCAGAATGAATCGTGCTGATACCTTATCGTGCTGATACCTTATCGTGCTGATACCTTATCGTGCTGATACATATTCCCCAAGCACAGGGGGCGGGACTGGTGCATGTTTATTTTCAATTCCCCACGCACAGAGCAGTAGCTAGCTTAACGCACCGGCTGCATTCAAAGCAGATTGTATAACATTTGCGCACGCGCTGTAACAGTAAACAGGTTGCAAAAGAATACGAAAAAAAAAAAAAAAACCGGAAATTAAAACCGAAGACAAAGTGAGTGGCGGAGATGCAGCTATGTGCGTGTGCAGCTTCCCTACTCTTCCTGGTGGTCGCCACTAACAATGGATCGTGCTTCATCTCCGGTCCTGACGAAGACGGCAGAGTGCAAGCGGCAGTGGTGGAAAAAGGTAGCGACCTCCTAACGGTCGGTACGTTTGGAAAAAGGTTAGCTCCGTATGACCGGCTTCGCTCCGTTCGAACTAGCCCGACTTAATCGAAGCCTGTTGCTCGCATGTAGGTTGAGGAGACAGACCGACAATGTGACAGTCACTGTTAGTGACCTCTGTGGCGACTCCCACGACCAGATCCTAGTTCATTGGACCGGCCACCCGTCACAAGTTCTGTTCGCTTTGACGCGTAGACGTGACCCCACCACCGGGAGATCCACGCAGAGCTGGTTATGGAGGTAACGAAAGATTCGTTATAGGTGGTTCGTATCCGTCTAGCTACACAATGACACACCGTATCCGTCTGCTTCATGTGCAAACATTACCACAAACGTGCCCACACACGCCCACACAATTAAGGTCTACAGATGGTAAAACGTTTTTAAATGACACTTCAAAGTTTGGTGATGATGCTGTGATCGAGTGGTTCTACGTTAGCCCAGATGAACAAAAGGTTTAATACACAGCAGCTGTGCTCGTAGTGTTAGTAATATCTATATCTATAGCTCATCTTTACTGACGTCATTCATCAAGCCTTATACGTCACCGTTGATGAGGGTAACACCTACAATAGATATCAGGTCCCGTTTGTACCAGACAAGCTGACCTTCCAGAGGCAGACCATCACCAACTATCAGAGTGATGTTGTCCTTGGTTATGACAGCACAGCAAAGAGTGTAAATAAACATTTGTGCCTTTAAGATGCGAGATATAATCCTCCTCCCCATTCCTTTCTGGACCCCTCTATAGCTCTATGTCTCACAGTCACTGGGGAGTAATGGCAGCTGGATACCTCTGTGTACAGGTGGAGTGACCCGATATTTCTGGAGGGTTTTAGGACTACCTTATGAGCAGAATACAACAGTCTACTTTGAAGTTGATCTAGGCAGTATGTGATGCCCATGAAAGCACACCTTATATGGTCATAGAGTGTCCCCTATGTAGATAACAGTGCCATTCTGAAGCGGTCCTCCTCCCCATTCCTACAAATTGATGACTTTCCTCAGTTGGGGTCATTCCTTCCAAACTCCTTCTATTTGACCTTTGAGTACATGTTTGTGAGGGTGGGTCATGTGATCTCTTACGTCACCTGGGTGTTCATTTTGTTTGTACTGTGCTCCACAGAGAAATGTAACAGTGGGCAGTCCCCTGTGGGTCAGTTATATGAGGGGACCCTTCCAACAGGCATCCTTTCCTGGTCTCCTGCCACAGATGGTAACAGACACACGCACGCACGCACACGCACACACACACACACACACATACACACACCACACCACACACACACACACACACACACACATACACACCACACACACACACAGGAACCACACATGCACACACACACACACACACACACACACACACACACACACACACTAACCACACAAGCACACATATATGCCTGTGCCCAATGCACAATCCCTTGTCACCACCAAACCACCCACTTCCCCACAATACACACAGTACTACAGGGTCATTGATGCCAGTGAAGGACAGGTGTTCATGGCTGTGTATCACCATGCCAACACCTCCAGTCTGTACACCTCTGACCAGACAGGAGGGACTTACTCCCTCTCCTTGGATCACGTTGTCAGCTCTCCTGCCACCACCTGGGTATCTGGGAACCCCAAGGTTGATGTCCATCCTGTGAGTATATTAAGGGGCCACTTATTCAGCTGCATGCATGGGCTGCAATTAGAAGCTGACAGGGTTGCATGTTTAATTGTAATTAACCTGGCAAGCAGAGGTCACTGGTAGCACCCATTTTTTGGAATTCTGAACTGAAGATCCATTAACCTGATCTCCATGGTAACAGGGAAGCGCTATAATGATTACTGTATAAAAAAATTAAAGACCTCATTTCCTCCCGTATCCTCTTAGCATAGGTCCTTCCCCACACACAGGTGGAGGGACTCTATGGAACTTACCTTGCCAATATTTTAGACTACAACAGTTCCAATGCTTATGGCATCACAGTCATGACTTTTAATAAGGGTGGAGCCTGGCAGAGATTGGCCCCACCTACAGGAGGCAGCGCAGATTGCTCACTGGTAATGTATGCTAATTAATGAGCATTATATCATGTTCACTCCCTTCCTCTCCTGGCTCTCCTCCTCCCCTCCCCTCCTCCCCTTTCCCTTCGGTCACTCCCTTCCCTTCCTCACAACAGCCTAACTGCTCACTCCATCTTCGTATGGACAGTGACGTCATAAATGGCTACCAGTCTATTCTTTCCCATGATTCAGCCATTGGTTTCATCATGGCCTTAGGTAAGCCATCACTGCCTCATAAATAGAATATTCAAATTATAACAGTAACAACAATTACTCTGCATATCACAAAAAACTTTAAATTTCATAACTATTATTGGTTTCAGATTTGTTTTAAACATTTTGCCATGCATTAATAACTACACACCATGCATTAATAAATACACACCCTATTGCTGCAGGGAACCTTGGCCCCGCCCTCATCAATGACATCAGCAGTCTTAGCCTCTATTTCTCCAATGATGGAGGCATCACATGGCTGGAGGTGGCCAATGGATACTGGTATTTCCAGTTTGTCGGTCACGGATCCATTGTCGTGGCTATCCCTAAATGGAGCACCACCAACTTTGTTCTCTGGTCATGTGATGAGGGTACAAGCTGGCATAAGACTGTCCTCCCTAGAACACTATCAGTGGTGGGTATGTTCACTGAGCAAGGAGAGAAGAGCCTACATGCAAGGTTGGTCCAGGTTGGGGCAGGCATAACTGTGTGTTCTTATAAATAGATCTCTCATATTTCAGTGTGTTTGGGTACTCAAATGAATGGACTGTGGTAGACCTGGACTTCTCTTTGCTGACCAACCCATGCACATCAACCCAGTACTCTCCATGGCAACATACAAATCAGGTGATCTGACGTCACTCTGTCTCATTCCTCTCGTGGGTGGGGAGGGAACTATTATATTCCGAACACACATGCACCAATAACAAACACTCAAGTCTTGATTTATGAGGGCCAATGAAAAAAAGCGTAATGTATAATCAGTGTTATATTGATACATTCTGAATGTATGCATGACACGTAAGTAATTTTATTTGTGCGCTAATGGATGCCATGCCACAGCAGTTCAGCAGTTCCATGGTAGTTAAGCCCTCAAAATCCTGCTTGTCTTGTCGCTTAATGTGTGAATAGAGGGGAGCTGATGTGGTCATGCCCACGTAAGAAACAAGACAAACGAGATTTTTGCAGGCTTACGTTGAAACGCTGGCTACTGTAGTTTGCGTGGTTGTAACACTACCCTGCCCTCTGATTAGCAGGCGAATGACTCACGTATATATGAAGCCCTTTAACTTTTCCCCCTACCAATTTGTATGCAGCGTAGCAGAGGTGGTGGACTTTGTTATCCCTGTGGTACATAAACTGTAGAAGAGGGTAGCTGGATAGAGAGGGAATGGGTAGGAGGAAGGGAGGGGTAAAGGAGGTAGGGATGGAGAGGGAGGGAGCAGAGGTATTATGCGGCAAGGTCATGTTTTTTTTTAGGCAGGAGTTCCCATTTGTGTCCTTGGAGAGATGGTCACCTACATGCGTAGGGCTCCTGGTGTGTGCTGTCTGATTGATCCTGACTTCACTATTGTAGTGAACAGGTCCACATGTTTGTGTTCAAGTGATGACTTTGAATGGTAAGCAGGCTATTAATAATATTCAGATTATTAATGTTTCCATGGGTACAGTGATGTTGGATTTGAGCGTACCACTCTGAATAGCTCCTGTACCCCTGTGGAAAGGTACATGTACCCTCCTCCCCCTCCCACCAACTGTCCGCCTGGGACCAGCTACAACTACACCAGTGGGTAGGTGTGGCCTGCTCAGGAAGTAGGTGTGGCTATCCTCATTTCCTCCAAAGGTACAGAAGGATACCTGGGGACAACTGTACAGCTAAAGAAGGAGACTTGTCCCTTCCTGTGGTGGTTCCTTGTCCAACTAGTAAGCCACACCCACATCATTGGAGTGTTGAGTGTGCTCTATATCAAAGAGCCATGTAGTTATATGCAGGTGTGCAAGAGGGTAGCTTATGATGTATGGAAAGGTCTGCTTCTCCAGTATCATTGACCTGTTATTTTCCATAACCAGATGTTTGGAATATGAGTACCTCCATTCCTGGTAGCAGTACCTCCATTCCTGGTAGCAGTACCTCCATTCCTGGTAGCAATACCTCAATTCCTGGTACCAGTACCTCCATTCCTGGTACCAGTATCTCCATTCCTGGTACCACTACCTCCATGCCTGGTATCAGTACCTCCATTCCTGGTACCAGTACCTCCATTTCTGGTACCAGTACCTCTGTTCCTAGGGCTACAGCCATTCCTGCAGATACTTTTCTAAAGGAGATGACAGTTGGTTTGAGTGTGGGTATACCTCTTGCAGCTGTGGTCATCATCGCTCTTCTACTAATCATTTTTATCTACATAAGGTAGGAGTGTGTGTATCATCCGACCATCTTGTTTGTTGTGCTCTACCACTAAATATATCTGATCATGCCAATGATTTTTCCAGGGTATAGCTGTTGTAATTAGGCATTCTGCCTCAGCGTGTGATACATTTGCTGTCTTTGCATTACAGGCGGAGTCGGCACAGCCATGGCGGCTACTCAAGGCTTCGAATGCCTCTGGATGACAAAGAGAATATACAAGAGATGTCGGACATAGCGGCAGTGGAAGGAAGGGAGGAGAAAGGTGAAGGAGGAAGGGAGGAGAATGTTGAAGAAGGAAGGGAGGAGCTGTCCAGTGATGGTGGTGATGGTTTGGAGCTGAAGGTAATAAGAAGACATCCTGAGTTTGCCCAACACCAACCAGTACATGAATGTAGCGTGTGACATCACCATAGAAGGACAATGTTCAAGTGTCCATTGTGACAGTATTCAATGGCTGCTGTCTTATTGACAGAGATACCATTATATCAGTTCAATGCTTCCATGTATACATACATGCAATTCACCAACTTTTTAAAATCACTTTCTGTTGTATTTTCTATTTTGACCAAATTATTAAAACATGTCCCTAATTGAAATATCCGGTCTTAGAGAGATACTGAATTGTAATGAAAGCCTCGGGACTTGTGGTTCAAGAATTTCCATATTAATGTAGATATGTTTGATGCAGAGGTGCTAAATATGGAATGTACACTTTTATTAGGGTGATTGCAGCTGTGGTGTAGCTATGCACCATCTCTGGGAGGAGGGAGGAAGGGTAAGTATACAAAAAGCAGTGCATGCAAGAGCAGACTAAGCTGGTCTTTCAACGACACATCATACAGGGTGTGTCCCACAATCAAAGAAAATGACCAGCAGTTGTTATAATAGTTGTTAATAATTAGCAGATTAATGTTAATTATAACTAAATTAAGAATAATAATTAAAAAAAGCAGTGATGAAAAAATTAAAGGTTTCGGCCTTCAAAGGATAGTCAACCAGACATTAGTTTTTAGTTGACCTATGAGTGGAAATTTATTAACACAGTTAGAATTGGGATGGATTTGATTCAGTGGTTTGAATGCTGCTACAGCCTCACTCTTCTTGCCACCTCTTCCGTTGTAATATAACCTCACCTTCATGCATTACAGATATCACCGCACGTGTCCTGAATAAAAGGAAAGGGGAGGGGGGGGGGGGGGGGGGCAGAGGCGGATACAGACAGGCGTGGTTCTGGGGTATTATCGGATATATCAACGTAAATTGTTGTTTTACTAACAAATATCTGTTAACCCCAGAACCACGCCGGGGTCCAATTACTCCAGTATAAAAGAATGGTAGAAAAGTATGGCGCGCGCAAATTTTGCCGTATGCTTTACGTCGTTTCCATAGGAAAGGGTTGTCCGGACCCCGCCCCCCGCCCCTGTTTATTACTGTGCCAAGTTGATGTAAATGACCATCTCCAAACTGACCTTAAAACCATTCCGGGAAAATCCCTTCCGTCCAGTATTGGCAACTGTCCATCCTGTGAGTATATTAAGGGGCCACTTATTCAGCTGCATGCATGGGCTGCAATTAGAAGCTGATTGGTTAATGGATTTGCATAATTTTTAATTGGCTGCAGAAGCCCCCTAATCAGTTTGTAGTATCCTTCTTTTTGAAATGCCGAACCGTTTCAGTTCAAGAAGCCAAAATATCTATAGCTTCCATTAACCTGATCACCAAGGTAACAGGATCAAGAAAACACCAGTAACAATAACTTTTTAAAAAACATTTCCTCTTCCTCATAGTCCTTCCCCACACACAGGTGGAGGGACTCTATGGAACTTACCTTGCCAACATTTTAGACTATAACAGTTCCAATGCTTATGGCTTCACAGTCATCACTTTTAATAAGGGTGGAGCCTGGCAGAGATTGGCCCCACCTTCAGGAGGCAGCACAGATTGCTCATTGGTAATGTATGCTAATTAATGAGCACTATAACATGCTTACTCCCTTCCTTTCCTGCTCTCTCCTTCCCCTCCCCTTTTCCTCTTCCCTCCCTCCTCCCCCTTCCTTTTGGTCACTCCCTTCCCCTCCTCCCTCTCTCCTCCCCCTTCCTTTCGGTCACTCCCTTCCCCTCCTCACAACAGCCTAACTGTTCACTCCATCTTCGTATGGACAGTGACGTCATAAATGGCTACCAGTCTATTCTTTCCCAGGATTCAGCCATTGGTTTCATCATGGCCTTAGGTATGCATCAGTAATATTATGTGACTTTGAATAACAATGATTTTTTTTTTGTCGATTGATTTTTATACTGATGGAAACAAAATGACCCAACCTTGTTATAAGTCTTTTGCATGTGTTGGTTTCTGCATTTGTACCGATTCACTTCGTCCATAACTATGATTGTGAAAGTATTGTGCTTGTATTGTACGTCAAACATGAACAGATATTTGGGCCAAAACTGGCAGCTAATGGCAGTGCCCCCCCCCCCCAAGCCCAACCCCCTCCCCAAGGGGGGGAAGGGTGTGGGACCCGCCGTTAAAACTTGCACAATTCACTGTTACTGATTTCACCATTAATAACTGCATGCCTAACTCCTCCCCTCACAGGAAACCTTGGCCCCGCCCTCATCAATGACATCAGCAGTCTTAGCCTCTATTTCTCCAATGATGGAGGCATCACATGGCTGGAGGTGGCCAATGGATACTGGTATTTCCAGTTTGTTGGTCATGGATCCATTGTCGTGGCTATCCCTAAATGGAGCACCACCAACTTTGTTCTCTGGTCATGTGATGAGGGTACAAGCTGGCATAAGACTGTCCTCCCCAGAACACTATCAGTGGTAGGTATGTTCACTGAGCAAGGAGAGCAGAGCCTATATGCAAGGTTGGTCCAGGTTGGGGCAGGCATAACTGTGTTTTTTTAATAAATAGATCTTCTTTCATATTTCAGTGTGTTTGGGTACTCAAATGGATGGACTGTGGTAGACCTGGACTTCTCTTTGCTGACCAACCCATGCACATCAACCCAGTACTCACCATGGCAACATACAAATCAGGTGATCTGAGGTCACACCTCCACACTGCTAACTTGTTCCTCTCATGGGGGAACTGATATCAATTCTTATTGCTATCTATCAATCACCTCAAATCTTGATTTAGAAAACCCATAGCAATATATGGCACCATGTTTCTTGGGTCCTCACAAATCAAGATTACTATAATGATTGATAATCTACTACTATGACTTCCAACGTACGTACATCCATCCATACGTCCACATTACTTATTTATATATTTGGCCTAACGCCTATTGGTTGCTAGGTACATGGCAACTAATAGGAACAACCACCTCCCACAGAAAAGTACATAGCAACGCGTACTTAGCGACCATGCTTGCCACAAAACCTACATGCCTGTACAGGTAATAATGTCATCACATACAGTAACAATAAAAGCAACGCTATTGTGGTTCACTCTCAAGTCTCATCATACAGGCCGAGAACATACAGTTACTATCTGACAATAATAATTCCATGAAGTATTTGTATTGCGCGGGCATGTTATAGAGGTTGCGTAGTAACCGGATGTTAGAACAGGTGGTAGATTATATATGCAGCATTGGGTAAAATAGTATTCTTTTATAATTGCCCGTGTTTGGACACGGGCAATTATATGATGCCCTAACTCGATGTAGACATCACGAGCACGTTAAGGTTCATATCAGAGACAATCCAGAACAAGGACGAATGTTGCCCAACGATACAAAGAGATATTGTACGAAAAATGTGGTAATCAAACAACTGTCCATTAAAAAAAAAAAAAGTTCTATTCATGAAATAAAAATTAAAAATAATCAGTCCGTGATTTTTCACGGGTGGATAATAATACAAAAACTTCGTACCTTCATCCGCCATTAGAATATGTGCTTGATTATTGAGGTTGTTTCTTCCATCATGAATAAATTTCAATGTTTAATCTTTTTGGGTTTTTAGATCAGTGATGTATTTTAACCAATGTGTAATATTTAAAAGTTAATTAGTACCAACACTAATTGTGCACATGCTCTAACAGCAAACTATAGTGATTCTGCATGCATGCAGTGAGCTAGAATGGACTATAGTGATTCTGCATGCAGGCCCTTCTTCAAGTACTACAAGCTCCTTAAGTCATCACCTGACCCTGAGGAAGTTCTTGGCTTTATGATGAATGGGACAGTTTATCTTGTATATAGTAACTTTGGTGCGACAAAAAGTATACTAGACCCTCTATAATGAAATGTGCACATATATTGGCATGTTAGGGGAAATTAAAAATCATGTCCGTACCAATTGTTTTAAATAAAGAAAATTTGCAGCTCCATCATAGAGAAATAAAGCATATAAATTGGTGACAAAGAAAATAAACATATAGATCGGTAACAAAGAAAATAAAGCATATAGATCGGTGACAAAGAAAATAAAGCATATAGATCGGTAACAAAGAAAATAAAGCATATAGATCGGTGACAAAGAAAATAAAGCATATAGATCGGTAACAAAGAAAATAAAGCTAACTATTTTTAATTTAAAAATTTAATAAAAGGTGCAGCAGAATGAAAGAAACACAAAGTTCAATACAATATAATTACACTGCATCTAAATCTAAACCAGCACAACCCATGACAGATGCTGCATTGTCTCTCTGCACCGCAACAGAAATTTTTTGGAACAGGTATGCCCTTGAGTTTGGTTCATTAGATACATCTTTGATTTGGCGAGCCAAATCACGTAGTATTGTCGAGGCAACTGGGCCAAAGACACCTGATGTCTTGATAGCAATGGGGCAGAATAGATGTTTGAGCTATAGTTGGTCATCTTTTTCCACTCTGCCAAAGCCGCAACAGCCCCTGCCTCTGATGTTGCCTGTAGCTCATTTGAGGTTGCAAAAGTGTCAGGACATGTCACATCCCAGACAAGTGGACGTCCTGACTTCAATCATGACGCCATCAGAGTGTGATAGACCTGCAGGCTCCAAGATTGATAGAATTCGAGCTGCCATCAAAGATCTATGAATGATGCTATTTATTGCAGCATGGCAAGGTAAACGGCCTTCACTCTTGGAACAACTGAGGCCGTGAAGGCCTAGCTCGTCTACTGTTGCCTTGCAGTGATGGCACTGGTGTGGATGACATATGGGAATGCCCAGACGGAGACTAACAGCTATTTATATCACATCATCGTCCATCCGTAACCCAAGAGAAGATAGTGGAAGTGCATTTAACCATGCACCTGTCTCTTTGGCAGAAACGACCAAAAGTCGTGCGTGACATTTGGTGTCAGATGCATTTTCAAGGAGATGATCATATGTGGCTTGTACCAGCGGTGTATCCCATTCTTTCTGTTTGTGTCTGATGGTGGAACAGGAGAATTGATGTTTAGGTTTCAATTCCAAGCTATCATTAGTTTTTTAAATAATGGTTGTACCATGGTCATAGCAACCGCTATGAGCACAGAGCGTCTGTAGTTACCAATGTATATGGTTAAATTTATGATCAAGGTGTAAATTTTTCTGACTGAGCCGGTACTGCTAGCAGGAATGACACATTCTGAACACATGCCTCTAAATTCTACGTGTGAAGTGTCTTATTTCTCTCCTGCTATGTTTGGGCACTGAGATAACAATTATCAAACCTTTTCATTGTTATGATTTATTTGTTGCATGAGAAACAGGAAAAGGAGGTGGGGAGGGAGGGAGGAAGCACTAGGAGAGGGAGGGAGCAGAGGTATTATGCGGCAAGGTCATGTTTTTTTAGGCAGGAGTTCCCATCTGTGTCCTTGGAGAGATGGTCACCTACATGCGTAGGGCTCCTGGTGTGTGCTGTCTGATTGATCCTGACTTCACTATTGTAGTGAACAGGTCCACATGTTTGTGTTCAAGTGATGACTTTGAATGGTAAGCAGGCTATTAATAATATTCAGATTATTAATGTCTCCATGGGTACAGTGATGTTGGATTTGAGCGTACCACCCTGAATAGTTCCTGCACCCCTGTGGAAGGATACATGTACCCTCCACCACCTCCCACCAACTGTCCACCTGGGACCAGCTACAACTACACCAGTGGGTAGGTGTGGCCTGCTCAGGAAGTAGGTGTGGCCATCCTCATTTCCTCCAAAGGTACAGAAGGATACCTGGGGACGGCTGTACAGCTAAAGAAGGAGACTTGTCCCTTCCTGTGGTGGTTCCTTGTCCAACTAGTAAGCCACACCCACATCATTGGAGTGTTGAGTGTGCTCTATATCAAGAGCCATGTAGTTATATGCAGGTGTGCAAGAGGGTAGCTTATGATGTATGGAAAGGTCTGCTTCTCCAGTATCATTGACCTGTTATTTCCATAACCAGATGTTTGGAATATGAGTACCTCCATTCCTGGTACCAGTACCTCCATTCCTGGTAGCAGTACATCCATTTCTGGTACCAGCATCTCCAATCCTGGTACCAGTACCTCCATTTCTGGTACCAGTACCTCTGTTCCAAGGGCTACAGCCATTCCTGCAGATACTTTTCTAAAGGAGATGACAGTTGGTTTGAGTGTGGGTATAGCTCTTGCAGCTGTGGTCATCATCACTCTTCTGCTAATCATTGTTATCTGCAAAAGGTAGGAGTGTGTGTATCATCCAGCCATCTTGTTTGTTGTGCTCTACCACTATACTTAGGTTATGGATTTATGTTTTAGTCGATCAATGATTCACTCTAGTGTATAACTTTGATAACTAGCATTCTGTCTTTTATCTTTGTTTTTACAGGCTGCAGAGTCGCAATCATGGAGGGTACTCAAGTCTCAGACAGTCTCCTCTGGACAACAAGGCCAGGGGAAGGAGTGTCGTGGATTACACAATAAAGCAAGGAAAGGAGGAGGAAGTAGAAGAAGGAAGGGAGGAGGGAGTAGAAGTAGGAAGGGAGGAGGGAGTTGAAGAAGGAAGGGAGATGTCCAGTGATGGCGGCAATGGTTTGGAGGCAAATGAAATAAGAAATCATGGCTTTGCCCATTGTCAACCAATGCTTGATGGTCGATGTGAAGATACTGTATGACACCATTACCTTTTTAATGTTTCAATTCTGAGTTAAATTTCTTCCCTTAAAGCACAATGTTTCGTGTATATATGTATGCAATTCATCAACATTTACTTTCTATTTAGAACATATGTTTTCTCAAAGCTTATGAGGGCATTTCTGGAATTTGGTCCCCCTTGATCTGCGGCGCCAAAAGCTATCCTGGGGGTGTGTGTAAGCAATTTTGTAGGTCTAGTTCACGGTCCCTATATAATTACGAAGGCTGAACCTAGCTAGGCCCAGCTCGGTTCGACGAACCAAGCACTTAGCCTCGAACCAGGTGTACTAGTAATACAAAAGCACTAGTATGACTTGCTCAAGGCTGTATGCCTAGTTTGAGCTCGCCCTAGTTAGATTCAGCAGTAGGCTGTAATTGATAAACTTAACGATTATTATTTAGTATTAAGGATTGTGATTTTGTGTACATGTCTATATTTTGCTTTCCCGAACCGAAATCATCAAGTGTAATAGTATACATATTTTTGCACCCAATAACCTTTCTAAACATAAAAATGAAGTGGCAAAATGTTTTATAACCTGTGTTAGTTGATAAATTCAAGACTTGCCATTTTTCATACATTTGTGCTCCCTCAGAATATCTTTTGAATTTTTCTATGCAATGTTATATAATTATGTGTATTTAGTATATATATATATATTTAAATAGCTTAAATTCTAACTTTGTTTTGAATGAATGAATTAGAAACATTACTGCTTAAAATTCAGCACAAATTCAAACCACACTACCCCAATGTAATAACAATGGAACAGATGTCTTTTTTAACATCATCACTTTCCTGGCGACCGCTGATTTCTGCATATGTAATAACTTACGAAAACAACGAATACCTCACTAACATTATTAAACATTGCCAAGTAATGAGCCAAAAATGAAGGAAATCTGAACAAGGGGTTACTTGAGATAACTTGATGTTTGTAAAACAAGGGCCAAGTTATTAATAGTAACAAATATATGCTTTTTATTCAATCAATCATACTAACATAAACAATAGTGATGAGACACTGCAGCATTGCCAAAAAAATCATTGTGTGAGAAGTGGCATATGAGAGGGTGAGGGCATGAGATGTGTGAGAGAGGATGAGAGGTTGAGGGTATGAGATGTGTGAGAGGAGAGAAAGGGTGAGGGTATGAGAAGAGTGAGAGGTTAAGAAGGTGAGTGAGAGTATTTGGGTGGATGGTAGTGGTGAATAGGATTTTAGCCTTTGCAAAAGTTAACAAACTCATGCCACACAAATTTAACATTCCGTTAGCATCAGTGACATAAATAGACCTCTTGCTTGACTCGGGTATGAGGTCAAACTGGATGGCTGCCAATGCAAAAAAACTGTAGCGTTTCTTTATACTGGCAATCCTCATAAAACCACATCTGTGGAAAATGGTGTCCCCTATCCTGTTTGGAAGAAAGCAGGATTGGCACACCCCACAAAGCATCACTGGTTTGTCCAGGCAGTCTTTAGCATAGTGATTCCCAAAGCATCTATAGCAATGCTGAGCCATTATTGGGCAACGAAGTATTGCATGTCGCTTCATACTCCCATCATGAATTCTGCATACAATGCAATTATTCTCAAATGGGTGCAAATGAAGCACCCAAAATGCGTTCAGCTGATGTTAACTTTTGTGCTGCAATTGTTTCCCCCGGCTTGCACCTGTGATGAGGTCTGTGGAACAGATGAATTTAATCCAGTGTCCTCATCACTGGAGCTAAAATCAAAAAATGCATCAGGGTCACATCTATGCTGGCATCTGTTTTGCAGACATCACGCAACTGGGTAAATAGCTGCACTCAACCTCTGTGCTATATAAATAGCGTGTGTCACAAGAATCTCCTTCGGCACACATCCTTCAAGGAGGCATACCTAATAGTGATCAGACAGTATAGTTAAGTTACAGTGAGTACATTAAAATTCATCCCCCTAATTTATTTCTGCATCAGAAACAAAAGTTATAGGTCCATTGTTGCTCAAGAATCTTACTTGTCATGCAATCATGAATGAACATGTGTAGGACAACCAGCGCACATAGGTGCAGAAAGCGGTATTTGCAAATTATGCTCAACCACAAAAACCAATGTGTACCTTTAATTGCACATTCACACTTTATGCTGGCTCAAAATCCTTATTTGTGAAGCATCTTTACAAACAGAGGTGCCACCATCGGGACAACATTAATACCTTTACATTTGCAAAGTAATCCAATTTCATCATAACTAGCGAAATAAGTGATATGTTGTACTCAAAATTGGCACCAAGTTATGTTATCCAGGGTATAATGAATGATCGAACTGACCCACGTTATAAGTTCATTAACCTGCTAACAATCCTAACACTAATACCTGAGCATTTCTTTCTCTCAAGGCTGCCTTCCATCATGTACTTCAGTTTTGTCTCTTCACGTGTGATGTCCATAAAGACAGTGGCAGATGATGGCTTACTGTCACGTCCAGCACGTCCACATTGTTGGCTACCGTGTATGGCAGCCCATGTAGAAAAACAGTGCACACAGATGAATAGTCAATCCCAACTCCAAATGCACTAGTAGCCACCATAACAGCCACATTTCCATCTCGCCATGAGGAAAAGTTGTCACTGTTTCCACATCAGTAAAGCTGCCGCTGTAGACAGCACAATGCACACCCTTCTTTGGCAGCTGCTCTTTAATGACATAGATGGTATCTACTGCTGGCACATATACAATTGCTCTGTCTACATCAGCATACAATGCTAGATTGCATGCTACATGGTGGGCCAGATCATCAACAGACACATTGAAGTTCACATAGTATGACATGTTCCATCTGTTGGTGGCCTGCCTGATAATTATGGGACTCCTTTCTTGTCCAAAAAAATGAGTCAGCAGATCATTGACTACGTGCTGAGGAGTTGTTTGCTGTCATCAGCACCATTGGGACTGGCAAGAACCACAGTTTAGGCAGGTGGTGGAATGTAGGCCAAAACTGTGACTGCAATGTGTAAAAGTGAACCTCATCCGCAAAGATGGCACCCAACTTCTTCTGGATGTAAATTTGTATCAAAAGATCTTTAAATCATTGCACAACAGTGGCTTCAGGTGTAACAACAATGAGCCTCTCGTTGAAATTGGACACATTGTTGGCCGATGATAACCCATGTGATGCTGCTCGACGCATGATATCTTCCGCTAATGACACGGTGGGGACTACCACAACTGCTGTCAGTGACTCATGTACACTTGCATATAAAAGAAAAAGGAGGCTTTTCCCGATTCCTGTTGGTAGCACAGCCAAGATGTCATTGCTGGTGTACAACACATTCTCTATAGCCGCTTTCAGTTCAGGTGATCTGAATGTGGCTGCTTCATTATTGTAAAAAAGCCTCAAATGTTTCAAGGCTTCCCTTGATTGTGTGACAGTCACAAGTTGATTAGCTGCAGACAAGGGCATATCATGCTCCATCCGTGCCCGTTTATTCGGTCTCTCCCACAGTGCAGAGGTGGAAGGAGTATCATGCAGTGCGAAGGTGGAAGAAGAGATGGAATCAGAAGTGAAAGCAGCATCCCGTAGTGGAGAGGTGAAGCAGAGGTGAAAGCAGCATTCTGCAGTGCTGAGGTGGAAGCAGAGGTGGAAGCAAAAGAGGATGCAGAATTCTGCAGTGCAGAGGAGGAAGCAGAAGTGGAGGAAGCAGCATCCCACAGTGCAGAGGTGGAAACAGAGATGGAAGCAGTACCCTGCAATGCAAAGGTAGAAGCAGAACCCCGCAGTGCAGAGGTGGAAGCAGTACCCTGCAGTGCAAAGGTGGAAGCAGAATCCCGCAGTGCAGAGGTGGAAGCAGTACCCTGTAGTGCAAAGGTGGAAGCAGAACCCTCAGTGCAGAGGTGGAAGCAGAACCCTGAAGGGAAGCAGTACCCTGCAGTGCAGAGGTGGAAGCAGATGTTGACGGAGCATTGTGAAGAATCCTTGTCGGTTCTTCTGCTTTCGTTCTGGGGAGTTCCCCTCTGAGGAACTGATGCCACTTACAGGACTGCATTTTGAAAACATGGAGCATGTGCTCTTTTGTGGCACCCATTTCCCCATCGTGGCATCCATACCATAGGTTTGCCGTCACTGAGCTATGGCCAAACTGCTCATCTATTGACAGATGAGATGATGCTACTGGCCATAGCTCATCATCTGATTCGCCTTCATCACATGCCATGTCAATGAGATGAGCAAAGTACTTAACTAGCTGCCAGTAGTCAGCAAAGGACAATGCAGAGCCACTGTATTCTGCAAATAGTTGGGGAAACACCGCCGGATAGTCTCAGCCTCCATTGGTGCTCCATCCAAAACAAATACAACAGAATTATAAATTCCAGCTACATTCTTATCTAAATATGATGCCAAAGAGCACTGAAATGGACGCAACACCAATGTATCTGTAAGCAGTACTTGTGAGGCAGTGCTATCTAAGAAACGGGGGATTGCCTTGTTGGCTTGCATTATGGACCTTTGCCTCAGGTTGTCAGCCTCTGCTCAGCTGAATATAAATTTGTGTGGCTAGGCATACTGTTTGTGTACAAAGGTGCCCTGCTGGTGGTTGGGGTCTTCCTCGCTGGTCTTGCTGTACTCGGCTAAGTTTTTGTCTAATGCTGAATCTTGTAGGTAGCCAGCTCAGTCCCTCTTGCAGGCATGCCAGACCCCAGATGTACAACCAAAATGAGGTTCTTGACATAATCGTTGTACATTTTTAGATATGAGGATGCCTCTGCATGTCAATACACAACCACTCCCTCCCGAATGGAATCCACCATGCGAGTGTGATGAATGTCAGAGCACAGAATATGGGTCAATAGCGTACATCGGATAGCTTTGTCCTTGCTGACATCCCTGCTGGCCATTATTCTGCACTGGACAAGTCATCCCATGCCTCAACCACAGATGCATTCTTACTCCCATCAGTAGTTCTGTGGCCAAGATCTGGCACCTGTGCAGAGCCTGATGGTACACTGCTCGGACTTGGTCAGTTGTGATACCAACCCCATGTATGACAACGTGGAGTGGGGAGTCAAGACGTGCAATTATCAGAAGCCGATTGCTAGATGCAGCCACTTTCCATGCCATTGATGATGTACTGCAGATGTAAGTGAACACGGAAAAGGGGTTGCCATTGCCCCTAACTAATGGCTGTAGTTGCTTCATATACAGCACCTGCTCATCCACAGTTGGTTTTGACACAACACTCTCCAGAACAGTAAGCTTCATTAAGTAGTGTAGCTTGGCACAATTACGCCCTACCTCCTCTGGCTGAAGCAGTGACCCATCACTTTTTAAACAAAGAAAACGCAAAAACAATGGAATTGGTGATGTACTATGGCTATTGGCAACATTGCTTTCCATAAGTGCCAGGATAAGTGGAAAGATGGTGTTCCTTGAGGGTGCTTGGAAGGCTTCCTGTACCAATACATCAAGCATCTCTGCAGCCTTTAAATCCTGTGGTCCCCTCTCTATTAGATTCTTTACAAAGAACACAAGTAAAATGAACACTTTAGCATATTCATTTATACTGTTCTTTGTCTGGAGTGAGCATAATGGTTTTGGAATTCCATTAGCATCAGTTGGGTTTATGGCACACCTGAAGGAGTACTGCATTGAACTGACTCCTTCAATACTGGCCTTAAATGTGGTGGGTGTGGCTGAGTATTGCTGGCAATCCACTGGTACCTGGAGCAAATCTTGCTCATTGACAAAGTGGAATTTGTCAATGGAATCTGGCACTGGGTACCAATCCATCATAACATAAAACATGTTTTGTTCACTGATAGTTTCCAATCTGATGGGATCCCCTAGTACTAGATCCATGGTTTTATTGACCATTTCAGACACTGGAAATTCACAATGCACACTCTCACAAACCTCTGCCGCATTAACCACTCCAAAGAATCATTTCACTGCTGCACCAGTAGTGGTCAATGTCTGTATGGCACATGGGACAACTTCCTTATTACTGTAGCGAATGACATAATATATTTTTGTATCTATGTACGCATGCGTGTCTGTGCTGGCTCCAGCTGGACTGTACTTTGACCTTATCCTGTGTATATATGCATGTCTCTCTTTGTAATTAAACACTTTTTGTTGCTGCAGTGTCTCGTTACACTTGGCGTAGTCGGCAGGATGGCCGAACAAGAAGGCGGAACGGGAACTCCGAGCCCGGCGAGGGTTCTGGCTCAGACCAAAACCAACCGACCGCTGGTTTCTCCCGACACCTACTCTGGCGACAGAAATTGGACCGATTGGGTCGAGCACTTTGAGGCCGTGGCTGTGGTTAATGGCTGGGACGAACCGACGAAACTACTCTGGCTACCCGTTCGGCTAACTGGAAAGGCTCAAACCGCTTGGAGGAGGTTGGTGCCAGAAGTGAAACAGAACTTCCGAGCAGCGAAGGACGCTTTACAGAAGCGCTTTGAACCTGAAAGTAAGCGTCAGCTGTATGTTGTCGAATTTCAGACCAGGAAAAGGCGACCGGACGAACATTGGAATGATTTCGGAGATGAGTTGCGCATCCTCGCAGACAAAGCGTTTCCCGGAATCGACGAAAAGGCTAAGGATTTGCTGTCTCTCGAGAGATATCTCAGTGAGTTGGATAATCCTAAGGTTGCTTTTGCTGTCCGACAGAGACAACCGAAGACTCTGGACGATGCGGTTTCGTGCACGATGGAAATGGAGTCGTATCTCCATCAAGAGACCAAAGGTTCCAAAATATCAGTTGTCAGTGATGTCCCGGTCGAAGAACGGGAAACCTTAATGGCCATGATCCACTCATTGTCAGAAAGGATGGGGAAACTAGAGACGTCCGAACGGCCGGCACAAGCTCGCGCAGGTAGAAAGAGACCCGAGACGTATAATTCCTTCCAAGAACCAGCAGCCTCCAAGGATACGATCATTTGCTTAAAGTGTGGCAAGGAAGGACACTTTGCCAGGGGCTGCGCGGCTGGCTGGCAGAAGCGGAAGCAGGAAAACTAGATACCCTCTATGCTAAGGACCAAGCATATGAGGGTAAGGAAACAATGGTCCAGGTAAAACAAAGTTTGTACAGTTTAGCTGTTAATCCTGCTATGTCGAAGTTCATTGTAGCTATTGTTAAGGGTTCACCTGTAGAATTCATGGTAGACACGGGAGCAGCTGTAAGTCTAATAAGAAAAGATGTCTGGGACAGACTTGGAGGTGCAAGCACATTTGGACTGTCACCGTGGAGAGGGAGGCACCTTGTTGGTGTAGAGGGTAGCACTGTTCCTGTATGTGGAGTTACGACTCTTGATTTCCATTTGGCAGATCAGGCATTTTTAGCTGACCTTGTAGTTGTTGACTCCCTCAAGGTGGAATCTATCCTGGGGCTGGACTTTCTAGAGAAACATGAAGGCATCATTGACCTATCCAAGATGGTGTTGCGGCTTGAAGGAGCTTCCATCCAGTTACAACACCATGCGGACAGTAGCAGTAGTAGTGACATGTTGGCCAATGAGGTGAGTGTTAGTCTCATAGAGACTGTCAAGATACCAGCCCATAGTGAAATTCAAACCATGGCGTACACATCTTCCACATGCAAAGGGGTATGGTTAGTGGAGGGTAGCAGACCTGACATACCTATAATTGTTGCAGGAGCTGTGGTTACACCCTCAATAGGAGAGCCTTTAGGTAGTATCCCTGTTCTGATGTGTAATCCTTTGCCAACTGAGACTGTTGTTCATAAGGGTACAAGAATAGCCAGAGCCACTAGGTTGCAGGATGAATCATTGTTGGCGCCTGTAACAGATGCAAGGAGTCAAGAAAGGATGTTACCTAAAGTTTCTGAAAGTAAGTCCAAATTATTGTGGGAGATGGTACAAAACTGTGCAGCTGATCTGAGTAAGGAGGAAATGGAGATGTTGTATCATGTGTTGATGTCATATGCAGATGTCTTTGCTGAATCAAACGATGAACTGGGGCGTACTGACATGGTTAAGCACTCAGTTGATACTGGCAGTAACCCTCCAGTCCGTCAGCAGTTTAGGAGAATGCCACCCTTTCGAAGAGAACAGACCCGCAAGCTAATTGAAGATATGCTCAAGCGCGAAGTTGTGCATCCCTCTTCAAGCCCCTGGGCATCCCCAGTGGTCATAGCCCCGAAAAAGGATGGCTCCTTACGTTTTTGTGTGGATTATCGCAAGGTAAATTCTATCACTCGTAAGGATGCTTATCCCCTCCCAAGAATAGATGACTCACTGGAGGCTTTGAATGGGTCCAAGTGGTTTTCAACTCTCGACCTCATTAGTGGCTACTGGCAGGTGGAAATGGATGAGAATGACAGGCAAAAGACAGCGTTCTGCACGCAAGATGGCCTTTTCGAGTTTAAGGTTATGCCCTTTGGGCTCTGCAACGCTCCAGCAACCTTTCAGCGGTTGATGGACCTGGTCTTGTCTGGCATCCAATGGAAAAGTTGCCTCGTCTACATAGACGATATCGTGATTGTTGGTAAGTCTTTTCAGCAGCACTTATCCAATTTGGAATTGGTGCTGGATAGATTAAGACAAGCAGGGTTGCGGTTGAAAACTTCCAAATGTCATCTCTTTCGTGAAGAAGTAACATTTTTAGGGCACAGAATTTCAAGACAGGGTATTAGCACTGACCCCGCAAAGGTTTCCGCAGTTCAGAACTGGAAGACACCAAATTCTGTGCAAGATGTCAGACAGTTCCTCGGTCTTGTGGGATACTACAGGAAATACATTCCCCACTTTGCTGCCATTGCCAGACCGTTACACCAACTTACCGAGCGTGGTCGTGAGTTTCAATGGACACAAGAGTGTATCCATGCATTTGATGAACTCAAATTGCGACTGTTGTCTGCCCCCATACTATCATTCCCAGACTTTGAGAAGCCTTTTATCCTTGATACAGATGCCTGTCAGTATGGTATAGGAGCAGTGCTGTCCCAGAACCACGATGGAGAGGAGAGAGTAGTGGCCTACGGGAGTCGTACACTTAGTAAAGCTGAGAGAAAGTACTGCGTGACAAGGAAAGAGCTATTGGCAGTAGTCACCTTTACGAAACACTTCAGGCCGTACTTGTTGGGACGTCGCTTCACTCTTCGTACTGATCACAGCTCCTTGCAATGGATTTACAACATGAAAGAACCAGAAGGGCAACTCGCAAGATGGTTAGAACAGCTCCAAGAGTATGACTTTGCTGTAATTCACCGTAGGGGATGCAACCACGGAAATGCTGATGCCCTTTCCCGCATTGGTCCAGATGAAATTGAAGCCGACATCTCAGGTGGTTCCAGCAGTAAAGGCGTGGGAGTATCAGCTGTTCAGCCACAGCAGATTCTGACAGGAACTGAGGGGGTGAAGAGTATGCGCCAGCTGCAGCTGGAGGATGAAAATGTGGGGATTGTGCTCAGGGCAGTAAGTTGTGGGAGCATGGTAGGCCTTGGGGAACTGGAAGGGAAGAGTAGGGAACTAAACATATTAGTGCAGCAATGGGACCAGTTGGTAGAAAAAAAGGGCATCTTGTATAGACGGTATGAAGACGATCAGGGGCGTGAGCATTTGCAGGTTATTGCCCCGGCAGTTATTCGCCAAGATATTTTGAAGCAATTACATGAGGGCGTATTGGGAGGACATTTAGGAGAAGGAAAGACACTTTCCCGCCTGAAGGAGAGGTTTTATTGGCCAGGTCATGCAGGAGATGTTGGGAAGTGGTGTAGGACGTGTGTGAAGTGTGCTACTAGGAAAATGCCCCCACGTCGAGGTCGTGCCCCTCTCCAGGGTATTAGTGCTGGGTACCCCATGCAAATTGTTGCTGTAGACATAGTCGGACCTATCACCCCAGGGGAGGCTAAGAACCCTTACATTTTAGTCGCTTCCGACTACTTCACCAGATGGGCAGAGGCTTATGCCATTCCCAATCAGGAGGCAATAACAGTAGCTACCAAATTGGTTGATGAATTCTTCTGCAGGTTCTCTATCCCTCAGCAGTTGCATTCTGATCAAGGGCGACAATTCGAGTCAGATGTGATGAAAGAAGTGTGTAAATTACTACAAATCAGTAAGACTCGTACAACGCCATACCACCCGCAATCAGATGGACTTGTTGAACGATTGAATCGTACATTGATCAGCATGCTAGCGACATCTGCCCAGGACAACCCTACTCAGTGGGAATTGCATTTGAGGAAAATTTGTATGGCCTATAATACTTCAATACATCCCTCCACAGGTTTCTCCCCTTTCTTTTTAATGTTCGGGCGGCAGGCCAAGTTGCCTGTGGATCTGGTCTATGGGTCTACACCAACTGAATCCCAGCCACAACATGAGTATGCAAGACAACTGGAGAAAATCCTGCAAGGGGCCTTCCAAGTTGCTCGGGAAAACATGGGGACAGCAACGGAGAGGATGAAGGAGGTCTACAATCAGAGGGTCTATGGGAAGCAGTATGAACCAGGTGACCTTGTGTGGTTACATACCCCTGTTGTTCCCAAGGGAAAGCCTAGGAAGCTCCATTGTCCCTGGACTGGGCCATTTAGGGTGGTGAAGAGGCTTTCTGCGGTCACCTACAGAATCCTTGATCTACGACGCATTGCAGCACGGAGACGTAAGAGGATGGTCGTACACTTTGATCGCCTGAAGCCATGCCCTAGTGATATTCGTCTGGACTTTGATGATGTTGAAGCTAAAAATCCAGAAACAGAGGGCCCATCCAGTGCGAATCAAAGTCGTCATCGCCCTGAGTATCCAGGTACGACATTGCAATTCTTTGACAGGGATGACTTTGAGATAGCAGAACAAGAGATAGTACAACAACCAGTCCCGGAAGAGGAACAACTGGGCCTAGATGATCAAGGTCATGATGCACAAGCGGAAGTGGCCACCCCCCAGGACGAACCACTGGCCTTAGAAGTTCGTGGTCATGAAGAAGTACAAGCAGAAGTGGCCAACCCCCAGGACGAAGATCAGCCACCACCTCGTCGTTATCCACAGCGAATCCGACACCCGCCGGATCGTTATTGAATTGGACCAAGAGACCGGCCTTTTCGAAGGAGGAAGTAGTGTAGCGAATGACATAATATATTTTTGTATCTATGTACGCATGCGTGTCTGTGCTGGCTCCAGCTGGACTGTACTTTGACCTTATCCTGTGTATATATGCATGTCTCTCTTTGTAATTAAACACTTTTTGTTGCTGCAGTGTCTCGTTACATTACCATGGTTTTCTCTAGTGTGCATCACTATGTGTCACTCAGAGAGGCCATAATGATTACAGGAGGCACACTTGAAGCTGTCACTTGTTGGAAGTCCAGAGGTGGTAGAGGTGGCTGGTTGGGTAAAAAGTAAATTGGATTTCTCTTTAAAGCATGATTGACATACAATGCCCTGATCTTTAAATGAAATCATTACTCCATGCTGCCTGCAGTGCAGATTAAACGACACTCCCAATGCATGTCTGCACTGAGTGCACACTAGCAGATTAGTCATTTCTATATTCAAGATTGTACTTTGCTAATGTGCCACGCAGCTCACCATTGGTTGGATCAGTCTCGTTTATGATAATGGACTGCACTGTTTGTTCTTCCTGGTTCACAAGGTCGCCATTGGTCTGATCAGTCTCATATGTGATCGTGGACTGTTCTGTTGGTTCTGTTCCATTCACAAGTGTGGACTGATGGGACAAGTAACACTGCTTGTGTTCTAAGATCTTTTACGACTGCTCTTGGTTGAGCTGCCACACACACACTTAAACACACCATTTGTCCTGGTAATCTTGATGGTGCTTGATATGACACACACATCAATGTGAGTTGTTGCATCGTGGTGCCTCTTTGCATCCTTTAAAAGCTAGTTGGCATTGCTCACATCCATTTTCCATTGAAACGCACCCTGCAAGTGGGATAAAAATTGGAATAGTCAATGATAAAATTCCCTTAATCATAGATTGACGGTGGTATTGTGACTTAAGTCAAATGACTTAAGTCACAAATCTTAGTTACTAGTAATTATATTCACGCAGGCTCTCAAAAATTAGTTACCTTCATGTGGCTGATTATGTACACTGATAGATGCCTACAAAATCAATTAATGTAGCAACAAAGCAGAGGGAACTAGTTTTTCCTTTCATGACGCATCCACTATAATGGCAAAGCATTCATTGTGCTTTCAACAGCACTAGACATTTTCAGTTTCCATGCAATAATACATATACACAAATTGAAATAAATAACACAAAATCTCAAAGGTTGCTTGCAGAAGGCTTGAAAGTGACATTGAAGCTTTACCGCACATTATCTTACCACTTAGCAACCTACCAATGTACAAGAAGGATTCAGAACAGTGCACTGCTACATTTGCTAGCAGGTTATGCAATATATGTAAGAGCCCTTGCAAGATATTTGCACAAAGAGCCAGATCTTTGCTTTGTGTGGGGATTAAAGTCAAAACAAGGTAGCACATGTTTAGTAAAGCACATTGTTGGTGCTACACAGTGAATTGTATCAACGTTACTCCCTCATATTCTGTTGCATCATTATAATATTCATTGATTTTGTAGGCATCTATCAGTGTACATAATCAGCCACATGAACCTGCGTGAATATAATTACTAGTAGGTAAGATTTGTGACTTAAGTCATTCGACTAAGTCACAATACAACCGTCAATCTATGATTAAAAGCATTGGCAATGACAAATCCTTGCAGTGGCAAGCGAAGCCATAAAATACATCATAGATTACATGTACCCTAAGTAAACTGATCTCACGCTATGATAAACCATGCACCACAATACATATTATCCACTTTGATGCTTAGTATCGAGCGTGTTAGGCACCTTGATCAGTTTTTTTGCGGCATGTTCGATTAGCAAAACTGGGATCGGAGTACTAGTGAGACGGTCAAAATTTGAGAGCAAGCGGTGTATCTAAACTCTAAACTCACTCAGAGGGGGGTCCTTGGAGGAAGCATTAGGGGGCGTAATTTATGATCCACTATATATCAGTTAGTTAACTTTAATACAGGGGACAATTGATGCACATCATGTTACGTGAGATTATTTTTCTAGATGACCGGTAACATAATGTATAATTTCCGGTCTGGGATAGGCGTTATGTGCAATGAATCTCATTAACAGTAAACGTATGTTCGCAGTGACATTTATTTACTCTACAGCTACAGGTATGTATGTTCGATTAGGTAAGTTGTTCTCTATAAAACAACAAAAAAACAAATCTTAAAACTGTACTGTTCACGAGTTCCAGAGATAAGTTTTTTTTTTGATCTGGTTGTACCCAGACCATCAAAAATTTTCCTTCTCCTCCTCCCGACGACCACTTTTTTGTTTGTAGAAATGCCTAGCTCCTCAACGGAACAGCGAATCATCTCAAAAAACATATAAATCAATGGCCCATAATGTGGCATACATTCCTTGCCATAAAAAATGAACAGCTGCTGCTTATTTATCAGTGCATACATAATGTTTATCTGTTCATACGCAATATTGTTATAGTCACTCCCTCCTGAATGGAATCCACCATGCGGGCAAGATGAATGTCAGAGCGCAGAATATGGGTCAATAGCGCACATCGGATAGCTTTGTCCTTGCTGACGTCCCTGCTGGCCATTATTCTGCCCTGGACAAAGTCATCCCATGCCTCAACCACAGATGCATTCCTTACTCCCATCAGTAGTTCTGTGGCCAAGATCTGGCACCTGTGCAGAGCCTGATGGTACACTGCTCGGACTTGGTCAGTTGTGATACCTACCCCACGTATGACAACGTGGAGTGGGGAGTCAAGACGTGCAATTATCGGAAGCCGATTGCTAGATGCAGCCACTTTCTGTGCCATTGATGATGTACTGCAGATGTAAGTGAACACGGAAAAGGGGTTGCCATTGCCGCTAACTAATGGCTGTAGTTGCTTCATATACTGCACCTGCTCATCCACAGTTGGTTTTGACACAACACTCTCCAGAACAGCAAGCTTCATTAAGTAGTGTAGCTTGGCACAATTACGCCCTACCTGCTCTGCATAGTCAAATGGTGTCCTCCGTGCCTCATCCACATCGTTACCCCACAAAATGTGTGCCCCAAATTTAGGCATACATCTCCTGTTTTCAATTACACCACCAACGACTTTCCATTCTGTTCCATTGCATTGCAACAAGTTAGCACTGAGAGTGTTGTCGGCAACCTCATGTTCCTGCTGCTCTGCTGGAAGTGTCAGTGTGGGAGAAGCTGCTTCAACTGAAATGGAGGGTGGAACGGGAACATCACTGCTACTGTTTGCTTCATCAGTGGTCTGATGTGTGAGGCTGCGCAATGAAAAGGCTTTCGATACAGCGACCTCGCTAAAATGAACATATTTCACATTTCTCCCAGTACCTTGGGTTTCTTGGACCACACCATACAGTAGAAAGTCTGCCAAATCTCTGCTTTGCAGGCTTTTCCCCCTGTACCTTGTTTGCGCTGCGCGATACACGATCCCCAACCAACAACGGCATCTTCAAGCTGACTCACAGAGCACACGATTGAGATTTTATGTGTTATTTATTTCAATTTGTGTATATGTACTATTGCATGGAAACTGAAACTGTCTAGTGCGGTTGAAAGCACAATGAATGCTTTGCCAATAGAGTGGATGCGTCATGAAAGGAAAAACTAGTTCCCTCTGCTTTGTTGCTACATTAATTGATTTTGTAGGCATCTATCAATGTACATAATCAGCCACATGAAGGTAACTAATTTTTGAGAGATACACGTTTCTGTCGGTTGAACGAAGTGAATTAGACAGAAACTAAGCTCCCTCTGGTAATTAGAGTAGCCACGTGGTGGGGGGTATAAATGGATGTGAAGGTGAGAATATTGTCATTCTAAGCGTCGTGCACTCAAGCAAGTTCAGTTGCTTTTTTTCATTTCTGACTGTTGTCACAATGGCCGAGATCGCTGAGCTAGTAGAGGAGGTGAGGCGATTGCGAGAAGAAGTTAAGGCCGGTCAGGAGGAGACGTCCAGAAAGCTATCTAGGAGCGGCCGAAAGGAGAGCTATACTTTCAAGAAGAAAGCCAACGAGATCCAGCACCGTTTTAATGAGGACGTGGAGGACAAGCTGGATGAGGCGGAAGCGACCGTCGCCAAAGCGGAGCCCACAGCAGAAGGGCGTACGAAGGAGGCGCTGGGAAAGATCAAGGAAGCTTTGGCAGAAGGTAGGAAGCTAATCGCCCACAGGCAGAAACTGCTCAAGCTGGCCGACCGGTCCGAATACGGATGGTCGGTTGTTCAGGAATATGAGGAAGACGGGTTGGCGGACGACTCCGATGACGAAAAAAGAATCGAGAAAGCAGAGCGGGCAGCAGAGAGGAGGGCGCAGGCTAAAAAGAGAAAGGAGGCGGTGGCGGACGGAAGGAAGAGAGCGCCGCACGGAAAAGAGGCCGCGCATCAGGAGCTACCTCGGCCCGCAAGCCGACGTTTGCGCCTGGTATTTGTTTTCAGTGTGGGGGGATGGGGCATCTGAGGAGGGATTGCCCTAAAAGAGTCCCGTTATCGGCTGAGTATCCTTTGTTAGAATACGGAACACGTGTCTGACACGTGGCTGGGTGTTGACAGTGGGAATGTGGCACCTGTAGAAGAGTTGATCGAAGGTGTGAAATGTTGGGAGTTGCAGACAGCAGACAGTGAGATGTCTGAAGTAGAGGTGTGTACGGTGAAGGGAAGGTTGGGTAAATGTATTCAATTTTGGAGGGAGGAGCTATGTGCACCCCCCTGGGTAGTTGATACTATTACAGAGGGTTATGTGTTACCTCTAATGTCAGAACCCCCACCTTATTCACGTCCAAACCAACAATCAGCACAGCTTGAATCTGAATTTGTGAGTAGGGCAGTAGTTGAATTGCTAGCAGGGGGATATGTGGAGAGGTCATCTGAGCCCCCTACAGTATGTAGTCCCTTATCTGTAGTGGTTAGTGGGGCGGGTAAGAAGAGGTTAGTGGTAAATTTGCGGCATGTGAATCAATATCTTTGGAAGCAGAAGTTCAAATATGAAGACCTTCGGGTAGCCATGACGATGTTCAGCAAAGGTGAGCTCATGTTTGCATTTGACTTGAAGTCAGGTTATCATCACATTGAGATTGTTAAGCACCATAGGCAGTTCTTGGGTTTTCACTGGGATAATGTGTACTATACATTTACAGTATTGCCTTTTGGATTATCATCTGCTCCATATGCATTCACCAAGTTAATGAGGCCTATAGTTCGTTATTGGCGCAGTAAGGGCTTGAAGGCTGTGGTATATCTGGATGATGGGTTATGTGCAGTGAAGGGTAGAGAGGAAGCATGTACTGCTAGCCAATGGGTGCAGAACACGTTGCTTAGAGCAGGGCTGGTGGTAAATGAATCTAAGTCATCATGGCAACCTTCGCATGAAGTACAATGGCTAGGATTTGTTGTGAATTTGGAAAAGGGATGCATTTCAGTACCAGTTAAGAAAGTTGATGCACTAATGACAAACGTGAGGGCAGCTTTAGGGAGCAATACGCTTAATGCTAGGTGTCTAGCAGGCCTTATAGGTAAAATTATTGCCATGGGATTGGCGCTGGGCCCAATTTCCAGGTTTATGACTAGAAGCATGTATGCACTGCTCCAGACTAGGTCAGCATGGTGCTCTTTGCTAGAGTTATCAGCGGGAGCTAGGACAGAATTGGAGTTCTGGGCAGGATCGTTGCATGATTTTAATGCCCAGCCGATTTGGCACAACCCTGGGGCGTTGAGGGTTGTGTACTCAGATGCCAGCAGCACGGGTTATGGTGGGTATACGGTGGAGCATGGGACGCATGTTGCTAATGGTGTGTGGTTGCCTGAGGAGGCCAAGCAGAGCTCTACATGGCGGGAGCTAGTAGCTGTAAAACGAGTATTGCAAGCATTTGTGGACAGGCTCAACAATTCCCGCATCCGTTGGTTTACTGACAGTCAAAATGTGGTTCGTATATTGACAGTGGGCAGTGGTAAAGGTTGTTTGCAAGATGTAGCCTTACAGATATTTGCACTATGTATGAGCCATGCAATACACATAGAACCGGAGTGGATCCCAAGAGAGCAGAACGAAATAGTGGACTGCATCAGCCGTATAGTGGACTATGACGATTGGTTTGTCAACCCGGCAGTGTTTGCCTGGGTAAACGAGCTATGGGGCCCGCATACTGTAGACAGATTTGCAAGCCATTACAATATGCAGCTGCCCAGATTTAACTCACGTTTTATGTGCCCGGGAGGGGAGGCAGTGGATGCTTTCACAGTGAATTGGAGTGGTGAGAACAACTGGTGGTGTCCCCCACCTAGGCTTATACCTAGGGTGTTGAGGCACGCTGAGGGGTGTAGGGCATCGGGGACCCTGGTGGTCCCATGTTGGGAGAGTGCACCTTACTGGCCGCTCCTCTGATAGCCAAAGGAGTGATGAGGTGGAGGAGGAGATGGAGAATGAGGAAGGGGAGGAGGAGGGTCTAAACTTGAATAAAACTGACGTTTGTGGCAAAAGGTATCATCGTGTCCTCATAAAGCCAAAAGGTGTTCACACAGTTGTGTGTGTTATGAATCTTGCAGCGTGCACAGGCGACGCAGCACAAAGTTTGTGTTCAAGTCATGGGGTGGTGGGACGTTTAAGGAGGGAGCCTGTGTGAATATAATTACTAGACTGTGACTTAAGTCACAATACCACCGTCAATCTATGATTAAGGGAATTTTATCATTGACTATTCCAAACTATCCACTTGCAGGGTGCGTTTCAATGGAAAATGGATGTGAGCAATGCAAACTAGCTTTTAAATCCAAGGATGCAAAGAGGCACCACGATGCAACGACTCACATTGATGTGTGTGTCATATCAACCACCATCAAGATTACCAGGACAAATGGTGTGTATAAGTGTGTGTGTGGCAGCTCAACCAAGAGCAGCCGCAAAATCTTAGAACACAAGCAGTGCTACTTGTCCCATCAGTCCACACTTGTGAATGGAACAGAACCAACAGAACAGTCCACGATCACATATGAGACTGATATGAACCAATGGCGATCTTATGAACCAAGAAGAACAAACAGTGCAGTCCATGATCATAAACAAGACTGATCCAACCAAT
Organism: Eunapius fragilis; assembly: GCA_963681505.1. Classification (NCBI taxonomy): domain Eukaryota; kingdom Metazoa; phylum Porifera; class Demospongiae; order Spongillida; family Spongillidae; genus Eunapius; species Eunapius fragilis. Next base: position 5,186,167 of record OY811986.1, on the reverse strand, counting down.
GGAGAGCTGCGTGGCACATTAGCAATGTATAATCTTGAATATAGAAATGACTATAATCTGCTAGTGTGCACTCAGTGCAGACATGCATTGGGAGTGTCGTTTAATCTGCACTGCAGGCAGCATGGAGTAATGATTTCACTTACAGATCAGGGCCAATCATGCTTTAAAGAGAAATCCATTTACCTTTTACCCAACCAGCCACCTCTACCACCTCTGGACTTCCTCCCAACAAGTGACGGTGTCGAAGGAATAAGTGTCCCCCCCCCGGACATTATATCCTGGAAAATGTGTCCCCCTGGATATTATTTCCTAGGGAAAGTATCCCCCCTCAAGGAAAAAGTATCCCTTCCTGGCCCCATCTTTTAGCGAGCGAGTTAGTAAATGCTAGATATAGCAATCTTAGCCGGCTTGTATCTGTGGCATCTTTGTCTGGCACAACTGCGCTGTTTGTTCTCAGTGGGTTGTTGGTTGTTTTAACGTCATATCCTAGATCCGTGTGTAAAGAAATGGCTGAATATGATAGTATCAAGGAGTTTTTGCATTCAGGTTGCTATCCCTCTGACTATACAAAGGATCAAAAGCGTGCTTTTAGAAGAAAGGTATCAAATTACAAATATGAGCGTGGCTTTCTGTACTATTCTATAGTTTTTAGAAGGAATCCATCGCTGTCAAAGCGAAATTGGAGACGGGTTGTAACGAGTATAGTGGAACGCGGCAGAATAATGGAAAGCTGTCATGCTGCCCTACAAGGTACAACAGCTCTAATTATGTGTGCTTGATATCACTAACAGATAGTGAGGTCCAAGCATGCATGTGTTGTATAGCCAGTAATTAAGAAAGGGGCAAATTAATGTGTGCGTGTGTATAGGCGGAGAGGAGAGGGCAGCGGGAGGAGGAGGGAGGCCTAACCTTTTTGGAAGGCGTGTAGCACTTCTCGCCCCTCCCCCCTCCCCCTTTAAATAATAAAGGCAGGGCCCCAACCCCGGACAAAGTGTGATGGCCCTGTGCTTATACTACTCCACTGATTAACACTGCATCATTTTACTGTAGGTGGAGGCCATCTTGGAAGAGATAAAACACTTGAAAAAATTTGCTCTAGATTTTACTGGAAAGACATGGGGGATGACATACGTACGTTTGTAAAGATGTGTGATATATGTCAACGCACCAATGATGCTAAGTTTGTGAGGACGGATGCATCACTACATCCCATACCTATTAAGTCAAGAGTATGGTACCAGGTCAGCAGCAGACCTGAATATAAATATATTCAGTATGTATTTGCTAATGATCTTGTTTGTGTTCATTAGGTAGGCATTGATCTAGTGGGTCCATTGCCAAAGACTGCAGCTGGAACCGCTACATAGTCACTCTGATGGACTATTTCTCCAAATGGCCTGAGGCAGAGCCATTGAAAGATAAATCTGCCCATGGTGTGGCTTCATTCTTATTCAGAATGATTTGCAGGTATTGTTTAATCTGCTGTTAAAGAAGGATTTTCAATTTTAATTTCTATTAATAGATATGGCACTCCTCATTGTATCATCAGTGATCAAGGGAGGGAATTTGTTAATCGTTTAAATTGAAGAACTTTTTAACCTCACAAAGATACATCATAAAATCAGCTCAGCTTACCATCCACAAACTAATGGCCTTGTGGAAAGGTATAACCAAACTATACAAAAATCTCTGCTCAAGCTTGTCAATGACAAGTAAGATAACTGGGATACATTATTGGATAGGGTGATGTTAGCTTACTGCACAGCTGTGAACAAATCCACAGGAATTACATCATTTGAAATGTTTTGCAGGTATGCAAAAAAAGTACATCCATGTGCAATCAATAACTGAGCATGCATTTATGTGCATGTTTCACTTCTTATCCTTATTAGGAAAGCAATACTACCCATTGAAAATGAAATATGTCCTCATGACTCTGATCAAGAGCTTGAAGAAGACCAGACGGAAATGGTGATCAAAAGCATGTATGATGTATGGAAAAATATATTTAGTGTTGCCAAGAGCTATCTGTCAAAGGCCCAGAAATGTTACAAGAGTGACTATGACAAGAAGCATTGCAAAGGCAAAGTAAGGGAGTTTTTATAATATATCTGTGAATATGTATGTTATCATGTGGGCAAAATCACCAGTTTTTCAAGTTTCAAATTTTTTGATTTTCCGTGAACGTACAATGTTGTGTTTGTTATATTTTCTTGTCAAAGCTGTGTACAGCATATGCAGTCTAAACTTTAAAATCATCAGAGATTATTATTATGCATTAAGCCAAGCAATACATTTAGAGAATCAACATACTTTATATCCTAACATTTGATTCTATATTCAGCCCCTTTCAGAAGAAACATTACTGTTACTGAGAAACTCTCACGAGGATGGTAGAAAAGATGGTAAGCTTATGAAGCGGTGGAATGGTCCATATAAAATACTTCAATTGCTTGGAAAGGGAGTGTACAAGATATTCAATCTAAAAACCTGAAAAGCAGTGAAGAAGGCTGTCAATATTTGCAGGCTGAAACTGTTTTATTCTGCTGAAAGAAAGAAGTTCCTTCATTTTTCTGACAATTCCATTTTTCAAACATGTTCCCCATCGATCACTTGTAATCTTTCCAGAGCTGAACTACCCAGTGTTTCAACTCAAGATCCAATTTCAAATAGATCACATCAGGCCTTCAAAAGGCCCATGAGGATACAGAGCTCAATTGAAGATGTTGGTACACTGGATAGTACATGTTTGCCTGGGATAGGTTGTAATGAAAGCACGATGATAATACCAGAGTGCTTGACAGTTGGAAATGTGGGATTCCTTAACGGTGGCGAAGTGATAGCCTCAGTGGAAAACTCAAATACTCACTCTAGGGCAGTGTTTGGAGAAGATCTTAATTCTGTACTCTCTTTGTTCAACCAGGCTTTGAAAAATGAGCATGATGCAGGGAATTGGATGCGTACAACCATCAATGCTTTTAGTCATCCATTACCTCAATACCTTGATACTACTGAAGGTATTATTCAATCTTTCTCTTGTAGTAGTGATGCAGTACAAAACAAAGAGTGTGATGAGTACAAAAAGTTTGCAACAAGCTCCCCACTTAATAACAGTACTTTGTTAATGCCTTTTAACTGTATGAGTTTTTCCCCTAATGTAAATTGCCATTAGTGCCAACACAGAGTCCTCAGCACAGTAATCCTTACAGGAAGAAGTCTCCCACAGCTACAACTGTACAAAAATCAACGAGAAAATGTGTTGCTGTTGTACCATCATCCTTAGTGCCTGAGAAAACTCAATTGTGTGAAGCCAAAGCAGCCCCAGCTGAGAAGGATTCGGTTAGGCAAGAAAAAGTACAACACTACTTTAATATTATTCAACCAAGTGAGTGTTAATTAATTTAAAGTCTGTATGATATATAATACACTAAGGCCATCCTTGCATATGTGACGATGTCTGTATAGTTGATTGCATGACTGAGTATAATTATACATTTGAATCTCATCGTGCCTTTTAAAATTATATACCTTTATGTGTGATCTATAATATCAACACATTCAGTTTTATGCACGATTAGTATGGAGATGTTCCTTTGTTAGTTCTGAGAGAGAAATGTGGATAAATAATGGTATTCTTCCTATCACAGAGGTATTATCAAATAATTTCTAAGTAACAAAATAGAAGGCTTGATTAATTGATATAGCTCTTACAGTTGTTGAGGATATAGTGGAAAAAAACTGCTGCAAAAAACACCAATTTGGATTGAATCACTGCATTTGCTGACATCAGATTATGATGCACTTCTGAATGGAAGTTGGGTTACTATCAATGCAGGACAATTAATTATCAAGGAAACATTTCCTCACATCTGTGGGTTGCAGAATACTTTACTAGGCATGAATCTTGAATATGAAGTTCTGGCAACATAACCATTGGATCACAATTTCGACAATTGGGTGCAAAGTATGAGAAGTGAATCTCTATGATTGCAACCAATGTGAATATCTCTCTGCGGGAACAGAAGAGCAAATCAGTTCTTTATTGAGGTCAAAAGAGAAGGAGTTGCATGTGAAGATAATGCCTGTGCAAAGGCAACAGGGTTGTTCAGATTGTGGGTTATTTGCTCTGGCATTTGCAGCAACACTATGCAGTGGGTCATGCCCCAGTAATATGATATACAAGTAGTCTTCAGCATCTAATTGATTGCTTTTTACATTTGAATATGATTGATTTTGCAGGGAGCAAGATAGCAAGACCCCATAAACAAACATGTTTGGAACTATCTATTGAACTGTTTTGCAAATGTAGGCAGCCAAAATATGGTCTGATGGCACAATGTGACAAGTGCAATGAGTGGTTTCATGAGAACTGTGCAAACATTCCCACTACCCTACTGATGTCCAATACAATTTGGCATTGTTCGTCATGCAAGAATTGATTCGATTCATAACACTTTATTTAATATTCAGTGCATCATTTATTTACTTCTTGTAGTTCACTTGATTTGGAGCACATGAGATAAGATGAATCGATGTTGATTGAAATTAAAATACAGCTACATGCGCAAGCGCGATTTACATGTACATCGTAACAAGTGGCTGTCGTGTAGTAGATAAGTGTCACCCTAATTTAGTTCACTCGCTAGGGATTAATTTGTACGTATGGTTGGAGGGAGTTGGAGGCTGCGGCATCAAGAGAAAAACTAACACAATATCGTGTTTTGGAAGACACTTTGTCCAAGGATGTAGTACATTGGGGGGGGGGGGGGGGGGGGGGGGGAGACACTTTACCCTAGCTATCGGATAGAATGTCCAGAGAGACACTATAAACCAGATGGGGACACTTTTCCCTAGGATAAAGTGTCCAGAGGGACACATTTTCCTAGGAATTAGTGTCCGGGGGGACACTTTATCCCAGAAAATAGTGTCCGGGGGGACACTTTTCCAGGGGCCACAATTTACTACGACACCGGCTTCAAGTGTGCCGACTGTAATCATTATGGCCTCTCTGAGCGACACATAGTGATGCACGCTAGAGAAAACCATGGTAATAAGGAAGTTGTTCCATGTGCCGTACAGACATTGACCGCTACTGGCGCAGTGGTGAAACGATTCTTTGGAGTGGTTAATGCGACAGAGGTTTGTGAGTGTGCATTGTGAACTTCCGGTGTCTGAAGTGGTCAATAAAACCATTGATCTAGTACTAGGGAATCCCATCAGATTGGAAACTATCAGTGAATGAAACATGTTTTATGTTATGATGGATTGGTACCCAGAGCCAGATTCCATTGACAAATTCCACTTTGTCAATGAGCAAGATTTGCTCCAGGTACCAGTGATTGCCAGTAATACTCAGCCATACTCACCACATTTAAGGCCAGTATTGAAGGAGTCAGTTCACTGCAGTGTGCCATAAACCCAACTGATGCTAATGGAATTTCAAAACCATTATGCTCGCTCCAGACAAAGAACAGTATAAATGAATATGCTAAAGTGTTCACTTTACTTGTGTTCTTCGTAAAGAATCTAATAGAGAGGGGACCACAGGATTTAAAGCCTGCAGAGATGCTTGATGTATTGGTACAGGAAGCCTTCCAAGCACCCTCAAGGAACACCATCTTTCCACTTATCCTGGCACTTATGGAAAGCAATGTTGCCAATAGCCATAGTACATCACCAATTCCATTGTTTTTGCGTTTTCTTTGTTTAAAAAGTGATGGGTCACTGCTTCAGCCAGAGGAGGTAGGGTGTAATTGTACCAAGCTACAATACTTAATGAAGCTTACTGTTCTGGAGAGTGTTATGTCAAAACCAACTGTGGATGAGCAGGTGCAGTATATGAAGCAACTACAGCCATTAGTTAGGGGCAATGGCAACCCCTTTTCCGTGTTCACTGACATCTGCAGTACATCATCAATGGCACAGAAAGTGGCTGCATCTAGCAATCGGCTTCCGATAATTGCACGTCTTGACTCCCCACTCCACGTTGTCATACATGGGGTAGGTATCACTGCTTACCTCAAGGATGTGCAAATGCCAAAGAAGAAGAAATATTGGCAGTATTTGGTGCCTTGTATTCTCTGACTCGAACCTCAGAAGGCAGATGAGATTTGTGGTCCACTGAAGATGGTCTTTTCCCTGCTCGTTTTGGGGAGCGATACGGTCTAACACGTGATCGCTTTGAAATTCTACTGTGATGCCTGTCATTCTGTCCTGCACATGAGGCCATTGGTGACAAATGGGCACCTGTTCGCCGCCTGATTGAAGGTTTCAATCAGCGTAGAGTTGAAAAACTGTATCCTGGATGGCAGCTGTGTGTAGATGAGTCTGTGTCATCATGGAGGGGCAAAGATGGAGACTTTTGTTCAGATGGGATGCCACATGTGACACGGATAGAGAGGAAGTCTAAAGGAGTGGGATGTGAACTGAAGGATTGTGCCAATGCTGACAGCAAGGCTATACTACAGCTTGAAATACAGGAAGGTGCAGATGTAATGGGCAGTAAAGAATACTGAAAAAAAGCTTGTTGGAACAGCCCAGCTTCTTAGGCTGACCAAACCATGGCATAGGTCAGGAAGGGCTATAAGTGCTGCCTCAGCATTTGCTAGTGTTACTACTGTCGGAAAATGGTATTCATTTTACTGGATTGGTAAAGACTGCTACTAGGATGTATCCCAAAAAGTACATTGATGAAGTAGAACTTGGTGATGACATCACACTTACATCCAGTGTGGAAGGCCATAACATAATGGCCCATGCATGGGGGGACAAAGTAAGAAAGTGTTTTGTATCGACCCATTCCACAACACTTGATGAAGATGGGGATGAAATTGGACAGACTGAAGTGTACAACAAAACTGTCAAGCGGAAGAAAGTTGTAGAAACTTATTTTGATGCAGCATCTATAATAGACATTAATAATCATATGCGTCAAGGAGGCTTGGCACTGGAAACAGCTTGGAGAACCCAGTCTTGGGCAAGTCATGTTGTGGCAACAGCTCTTGGGATTGTTGAAACAGATGCTTACCTCTTATACAAAAAGTTTCACCCAGGAAGCACAAAGCTAAGTCACGCTGATTTCACAGAAGCTGTTGCCAAAGGCTTGCTACTGCAAAAAAGTGTTGGCACCCAGGTGTGATGTATGCATGTATGCCAATCGCTGGGTGTATCGCGTGACTCAATGATTATTCATTATCTTGGAAATTACCGAGATATGGCGAACAACCTGCATGCCTAGATCTGTGTGCATCGATACTTAACAGTGGCGACCAGAGTGGGATCCACAGCGAAAAAGAATGGCAAGAGGCACATATTGGAAGGACAGAAGAGTTTGATAGCGCGTCGGATGACTGGACGAGTTATCTGGAGCGGTTGGAACACTATCTTAAGGCAAATAAAGTCAGTAACGATGCCCGCAGGGATGCACTTTTAGCATGTATTGGGAAACAGACATATGCGCTATTGAGAGCTCTTATAGCGCCTGCCAAACCGGGCGAAAAGTCTTACAAAGAATTGGTGGCGTCGTTGACAGCTCACCTCGCACCTAAGCCACTTCTTATAGCAGAGCGATACAGGTTCCACAAAAGGGATCAAAAAGAGGGAGAGACAATTAGAGAGTATGTGGCCTGCTTACAGAAGATGACGGAACATTGCGAATTTGGGGCGAGTCTAACAGACACACTCCGGGATCAGTTGGTTACAGGTATGAGGAATAAAACAATACAGTGCCACTTACTCTCGAAAGCTAATTTGACCTTCGCGGGCAGTGGAGATAGCTGAAACAGCCGAAAAAGCGGAGAAGGATGCTTCAGAGCTACATCCAAACGTGAAGATTCCAGAGGTACATCAGGTACCGGCTGTTGGCAAACATCCTGCTAACATGTATTGTCATAGATGCGGAAGTCACAATCATGGACCTCAGGCATGCAGGTTCATAAAGGAGAGGTGCAGGTTCTGCCAGAAGATGGGTCATATTGAACGAGTGTGCAGAAATAAGGAGCGAGAAAGTGAAAAAGAGAGGCAGAGAGGGAAAAAGAGGAGAGTAAACGAGCTGGATCTGAGTAAAGGTGAGGGACAGGCGGAGAAGTCTGAAGGAGATATACCCTTATATTGGGGTGAAGAAGAAAAGGGATTAAAGCAATGGAAGAGTGGGAGACCCATTTCAGTTAAGGTGGTAATAGAAGGAATCCCCATATGGATGGAGCTGGACACGGGTGCAGCCGTCTCACTACTTCCATTTCCAGACTACCAGACGAAGTCTAAGCACATACCCTTAAGGAAGACAAGAACCCGATTGAAAACATACACAGGAGAACAGGTTGTTCCTAAAGTACAGATAGTGGTGAATGTTGTGAAAGATTCATGTAAAATAACCCTGCCACTGGTTGTGGTAGAAGGAAAAGGGCCTCCTCTACTGGGACGAAATTGGTTGGCGAATATCCCCATAAACTGGCAACATATTAAGTCACTATCATCTGTCCCTAAATGCGCTTCTAGCAATGTGACAGAAAGATTGAACATCTTGCTAGCAAAATATCCTAGACTATGGAAAGAAGGGTTGGAAGCAGCTGTTGGAATTAAAGGAACGTTGACCCTGAAGGAAAGTGCTATTCCGGTATTTTGCAAGGCCCGCCCCATTCCATATGGCATGCGGAAGTTAGTGGAAGCAGAACTAGAGAAATTGCAGAAAGATGGAGTGATATCCCCAGTGACCTGGAGCGAATGGGCCACCCCATTAGTGGTAGTTCCAAAAGGAGACGGGAGAGTCAGATTATGTGGCGATTTTAAAGTCTCAGTAAATCCAGCATTGAAGATTGACCAATACCCATTGCCAAAAGTAGAGGACATGTTTGCAACCTTGGGGAAGAGTACAGTATTCAGCAAAGTGGACTTGAAGCTAGCATATTTACAGCTGGAATTGGAGGAGGAAGCAAAAAAAGCTGGTAGCCGTGAACACACACAAAGGTCTATTCCAGTACAACCGCTTACCCTTTGGAATAGCGTCTGCCCCAGCTATCTGGCAGAGAACCATGGACCTCATCTTGCAGGGAATACCCAAGGTGCAGTGCTTAATGGATGATATAATTGTAGCTGGTGAAGATGAAGAGGAACATTTAGCATTACTGGAGAAGGTCCTACAACGCCTGGATCAGCGCAACTTGACAGCGAACAAGGAAAAGTGTAAATTCTTTCAGAAGAGGATAGAATTTTGTGGACACTACATTGATGCTGAGGGGCTGCACAAAACACCGGATAAGATCAAGGCAGTAGAGGAGGCGCCAAGACCAAGTAACACGACACAATTACGTTCCTTCTTAGGGATGGTAAACTATTATCACCGATTCCTATCTGGACTGGCATCCACCTTGGCTCCATTGCACCAGTTACTGCAAGCAGGAGCAAAGTGGAGGTGGACCAGAGAGTGTGAAGAGACATTCAGGAAGGTCAAACAGATGATGGCGTCAGAAACGGTGCTCACACACTTCAATCCAGAGCTTCCCATGACGATGGCCTGTGATGCAAGTGCTTATGGCCTAGGGGCGGTGCTATCACATAAAATGCAGGATGGGACAGAGCGTCCAGTAGCCTTCGCATCAAGGACCTTGTCAGCAGCAGAGAAGAATTATGCACAGATAGACAAAGAAGCCCTGGCTTTGATATGGGGAATAAAGAAATTCCATCACTACCTGTAGGGTCATTCCATACCTAATCCTCGAGGTTTTCGGCAGTATGCTTTCCAATTTGGATAGTTTTCATTTTATGAGTTCATCCCATATTGAAAATGATATTAACAAATTATCTGTTAATTATGCTATTGTTATTCAAAGTTATTGGCTTCTGAACTTTTGACCTTTTGGAACACTTTTCAGACTTTGCACATATGTATCTCTAGTACTATTTGTCATAGAAATACAAAAGTTATATATATTATAGCTATCATATAGGGCTATCTATGCGTAATAATGAAATTTTTATGAAATTGAAAGTGAAGTAACTATTAGTAATTATAGCACTAAATGTTATGCTTCTCAAAAAGTTCATTTTTAAAAAATCCTAATTTTTGCATGCAATTAGTCCTTATTATTAGTAGTCTACCCCCAAAATTTCAGAGTAGGGCAACGCTGAGTTTTTAAAGAATCCCCTGTTGTATCAGGGAACTGCTTAAGCCACGTAAGGGTTCAATAATTGGTGCTAAGTGGGCGCGTTGACCATAATATATTCATTGCTCCAAAATCATAACAATCAAACCACACAAACAGTTATTGCACTTATATGCTTCTATTCTTGTTTATCAAGAGGTTCGGTGAAGTCTCATCTCCAGGAGTACATGTAGTTACATCGACACGTTCTTCACACCTGTGTTGCGCTATGGTGGCAAACGCAAGTAGATACCTTTATTTGTACAACGAGCAGCCTTACGGGGTGTAACAATCTGTAGCCAGGTCTTAGCGGCAAATTGCTTCAGCACTCCTGCCGCTCTATCTCCAACTGTGATGCCGCGGGATGAAGAAAAGCGCCACTCTGATTCGGTTTGCGCACTCGACATTGGGACAATATTGCTTTTTGAAGGATATCGAGCAATTTATACTCACGCTACGCTAATGAGCCTGCAGTGGGCAGGCTTTATTGTTTCTTTGTTTAATTTGACCAGCCATTTTGTTCACTCAAGCTCAAACAGCTAGCGCTATAGGCCTCTTTGTTTGCATTGTGACCGGTTGGCAGGCTCTATTATCTTAGTTGTTTTGACAATTGATCGCACATACCTAGCTTTTATGACCGGCCAATTAGTTTGACCACGATAACTGATCGGTCGAAATAAGTGAACAAAGAATCCTATAGCGCTATCCGTTAGAAGTAATAATCATTTCTTTTTTTTTAATCAACGGCCAAGAACTATAGCGCTGTACGCTTGACTGATCAAAACAGCTAGTGCATGAACAAAGAACCTTAGACCATTCTTTTGTAATCTATTGGTACAGCAGGCACATGAATCACTTATGTGCATGCAGTATATATAAAGCACTACAACATTGCATTGGAGCTATATTGATAATCTTTCGAAATCAATTGTCATGTCGAGTGTTTGCAGTGTCAGTAGTTGGAAATACTGCTGTGATCCTTTTAAACTTCACAGAAAGTTAGTGTTCCGAGGTCTACAACGTATAACCAAAGAAATGGCAGCAAATCATGCATCGCTTTCTCTAAGAGTGGGTCAAAAGGTTTGTACTAATTGTCGACAGCAATTACGCAAGCACTATTCAGAGTTACCACAAAGTTCTGAAGGTAGCTGCGTAGCGGAATCAGAGGAGGTGGTGCAGTCTGTAAGAGGCGGAGCTGAATCTGGTACAGTGATACAGTCTGTAGAAGGCAGTAGGTGTGTAGTTGAATCAGATGAGGCAATGCAGCCGGTGGGAGACCTAAGAACCTCTAGCGAATTCTCCGATGATGCTACTTCCAGTGAACAAAATGAAGATGCATACGAAGATGAAGACTACATACTCACTGCCCTGAATGATATGCTTACTAGTGCAGGTGGGTCTCCGATTTCAAAACGAAAGGCAAGAAATAAGAAATATCTTGGAGAAAAAATTACACAAGTGAAAGGAGCAGTCAAAAATGTGTTCCTAAAAGGTGATGACCATCTTCAACATTACAAAGAATGTGAAGTAATTCAGCAACTTAAAGAAAAATTTGCAACCACAAGTGCACGCAGTGAAAAGGTTAAAATCCTTACAGTTTTGCCATACAGCTGGTCACTTTCAATGATTGAAAAGGAATTTTCCGTATCAGACTACATGGCAAGGCAAGCCAAAAGGCTTGTAGCTGAGAAAGGAATCCTTTCTGGTCCGAATCTTAGGCTAGGTACCACCATCCTTTCTGAAGAAACTTTGAACGATGTAGTGCTGTTCTATTGCAGTGATGATGTTAGTCGACAAATGCCAGGGAAAAAGGATTTTGTGTCTGTGACAACTTCACAAGGGAGGGAGCATGTGCAAAAGAGGCTACTGCTGAGTAACTTAAAAGAAGCCTACCAACAGTTCAAAACACTTCATCCTAACACTAACATAGGGTTTTCGAAGTTTGCAGATCTCAGGCCTAAGCAATGTGTATTGGCAGGAAGTAGTGGTACACACTCTGTTTGCGTCTGCGTTACTCACCATCATGTTTATTGGTTGCAACCTTAAGTCACTCAGTAATGGGGAGATTCCAGACTATAAAACCTGTCTTGAAGTCATGCGGTGCAATCCAGCAAGGGCTGAGTGCTTCCTCGGAGAATGTAATGGGTGTCCAGGATCAGAGAAACTGAGAGAGACAATAATGAACATTATGGATGCAAATCTAATAGATGCTATTGAGTTTAAGCAATGGACGACTACAGATCGTGCAAACCTGGAAACAAAGGTTCTGAGTTTGTTGACTGTTTTATAGAAAGTGTTGAGAAGCTTCAGGTGCATGACTTCATTGCTAAGATGCAGTCCAGATTTGCTTCCAAGACAAAGGAATCTCTTCAGCCTGGAGAGTATTTGGTGGTAGCAGATTTTTCTGAAAATTATTCTGCTGTTATTCAAGATGAGATCCAGTCCTATCACTGGAATAGCACTCAGACAACAATTCATCCATTCGTTTGCTATTATAAGGATGATGATGGATCGGTTGCCAACATCTGTTTCGTCATAATTTCGGAGTGTACAGAGCACAACACTGCTGCTGTGCACCTATTTCAGAGGAAGCTGATAACCTTTCTTGCAGCACAAAAAGGGAAATTACCAAGCAAAATGATGTACATATCAGACGGATGTGCTGCCCAGTACAAAAACTGTAAAAACTTTAGCAACCTTTGCCATCACAAAGATGACTTTGGTGTGCCAGCAGAATGGCACTTTTTTGCCACCTCACATGGCAAAACAGCTGGTGATGGAGCAGCAGGAACATTAAAGCGACTTGCTACCAAAAGCAGTCTCCAGAGGCCATACATGGAGCAGATTATAACACCCCGTCAGCTCTACGATTATGCCTGCTCTACTATTAAAGGAATGAACTTTGGGTTTGCCACCATGGAGGAACACAGGTGTGAAGAAATGCTTCTAAGTGACAGATTTGATGCTGCTAGAACTGTTCCTGGAACGCAAAAACTTCACTTTTTTCGACCAGTATCTAACAATATAGTGGAAGTGAAGCGGTTCTCAGATAGTAACCATTCCCGTCGTGAGAAGCTAACTCGTACTCAAGCAGTGGTACCTCCACAGATCACAATTATTGGAAGTTACCTAGTTGTTGAGTATGATGGGTATGGTTGGCTAGGATGCACCATGGCAGTGGATGCGGAGGCTGGCTCTGTCACAGTTAAGTTCCTACATCCTCATTTACCATCAAAATCGTTTACATTTCCTGAAACGGAGGATGTATTGGATGTAGACCAGTCAGACATAGTTTCTTATGTAAACCCTCTCACAGCAACTGGGAGAACATACACACTGACTAAGAGGGAGATGGCTGATGTAGCTAGAATTTTAACAAATCGACAATAACTGTGTAGATTGTAATACATTGGTTTGATTGTACAAATTGTTATGATTGTAGGTTTACTTTAGAGCAATGAATATATTATGGTCAACGCGCCCACTTAGCCCCAATTATTGAACCCTTACGTGGCTAAAGCAGTTCCCTGATACAACAGGGGATTCTTTAAAAACTCAGCGTTGCCCTACTCTGAAATTTTGGGGGGAGGCTACTAATAATAAGGACTAATTGCATGCAAAAAATAGGATTTTTTAAAAATGAACTTTTTGAGAAGCGTAACATTTAGTACTATAAGTACTAATAATTACTTCACTTTCCATTTCATAAAAATTTCATTATTACGTATAGATAGCCCTATATGACAGCTATAATATATATAACTTTTGTAATTTTATGACAAACAGTACTAGAGATACATATGTGCAAAGTCTGAAAAGTGTTCCAAAAGGTCAAAAGTTCAGAAGCCAATAACTTTGAATAACAATAGCTTAATTAACAGATAATTTGTTAATATCATTTTCAATATGGGATGAACTCATAAAATGAAAACTATCCAAATTGGAAAGCATGCTGCCGAAAACCTCGAGGATTAGGTATGGAATGACCCTGTACGGACACAACTTCACTCTGATTACAGATCACCAACCTCTAACCACCATCCTGAACCCCAAGAAAGGGTTACCCCCCATGACAACAGCTCGCCTACAGAGGTATGCCATATTCCTGCAAGGCTACGACTTTGACATTTGCTTCAGGAATACCTCACTCCATGCTAATGCTGATGCCCTGTCACGATTGCCAAGGGAGACCATGGAAGAAGTGGAAATAGATGAAGACGCATCCAGCTCAGTAATGAAGTTGGAACTGTTACCGATCACCGCATCACAACTGAAAGAAGCCACATGGAATGATCTTACCCTGTCAAAGGTACTGCTCTTTAGCAAGCAAGGCTGGCCAAGGAACAGGATTTTCGAGAAAGACGGAAATTTAGCTCCTTTCTGGCACAGGAGGGTGGAGTTGGCGGTGGAACAGGGATGTCTGCTCTGGGGTGGAAGGACGGTGATCCCCACAAAGCTGCGGAAACAAGTGTTGGAAGAGCTACACGAAGGCCATTTAGGAGTGGTCAAAATGAAGAGTCTTGCAAGGGGTCTGGTGTGGTGGCCTGGAATAGATAAGGAAATAGAAAAGGCGGCACAGTCGTGCAAGGGGTGCCAGGAGTCCAAGCAAGGCCCCAAGTTAACGCAACTGCATCCCTGGGAGCTACCGGATGGGCCATGGAGAAGAATCCACCTTGATTTTGCAGGCCCAGTGGAAGGGAAGATGTTATTGATAGTAGTTGATGCATACTCAAAATGGCCAGAAGTGGTGATCATGGAAGATACCACAGCAGAGTCAACAGTTGAGGAAGTAAGAACACTGTCTTCCAGGTGGGGGCTCCCAGCGCAAATGGTGACAGACAACGGGCCACAATTTGCGTCACAATGTTTTGAGAGGTTTGGAAAGCTCAATCACATTAAGCACACAAAAACAAGTCCATACCACCCAGCAACAAATGGGTTAGCAGAGCGATTTGTACAGACTCTCAAGCAGGCGATTCAGGCAACCAGGAAGGAGGAGAGATCTCTTAGACACCGCATATCAAACTTCTTGATAAACTATCGCAATGCAACACATGCCACCATGGAGAAATCCCCAGCCCAACTGATGCTCAAGAGGGACTTGAGGAGCCGTCTGCATCTACTGCGACCAAGTTTGGAAGAGACAGTGAGTAAGAACCAGGCAAAGCAAATCGAATCAAGATCTGGAGCTGCTGAAAGAAACTTTGAAGTTGGGGATACAGTAGTAGTTCGGACTATCGTCGGACAGCTGAATCGAGATGGATACAAGGAGTGGTGGAGGCCAAATATGGGTCAAAAACATACCTCGTGCGGTTAAAAGGGGGAGGCATATGGAAGCGACACGCTGACCAGATAATGAAAGACCTAAGCCTCAGAGAACTGCCCCAAGAACCTCAACGAGAGGAGGCAAAACAGGAAGTAACACCTTCACGGGACAAAGATGAAGCAGGCAGCCAGCAGGGAAGAGGAAAAGAAAGCTTCCAAACCAATCCACCACAGGAAGGACTGGGGACCGCCTCCAACCCTGAAACAGAGGTAGAAGACAGAGCCCACTCAAGAGGGACTAAAACAATTCCAGAGGGCAAACAAGCAGAAGGTGAAGTAGAGGAGGAAACAGAGAGCTCAGGATGTACAATCACCACCACCAAGACGAACAAAGAGTGGAAGGGCAGTAAAGAGACCAAACAGATTTACAGACAATTAAAGGGGGAAAAGTATGATGTATGCATGTATGCCAATCGCTGGGTGTATTGCGTGACTCAATGATTATTCATTATCTTGGAAATTACCGAGATATGGCGAACAACCTGCATGCCTAGATCTGTGTGCATCGATACTTAACACCAGGTTGCTCTCAGAAGGCTTGAAAGTGACACTGAAGCTTTACCGCACATTATCCTACCACTTAGCACCCTACCAATGTACAACAAGGATTCAGAACAGTGCACTGCTACATTTGCTAGCAGGTTATGCAATATATGCAAGAGCCCTTGCAAATATTTGCGCAAAGAGCCAGATCATTGCTTTGTGTGGGATTCAAGTCAAAACAAGGCAGCACATGTTTAGTAAAGCACATTGTTGGTGCTACACAGTGAATTGTATCCACGTTACTCCCTCATATTCTGTTGCATCATTATAATATTCATTGATTTTGTAGGCATCTATCAGTGTACATAATCAGCCACATGAAGGTAACTAAGTTTTGAGAGCCTGCGTGAATATAACTAAGATTTGTGACTTAAATGGTATAAAAGGGCGTAGACTGCTCAATTTTAGACCGGCCAGCCGGTTTTAAGCGGCCAAATATGGCGTCCTGTGAACCATATCCGGGTCCTGCTACACAGTGACACATCTACTAAAACACACACAGTCCAGTAAAACTAATCGTTAAGCTCATAACTCGAACGCTTCCTTTGTACTATTAATGTAATTACCGGGCACGTGAAGATAACTGGTAAATATGGCGACAGCTGGATGTAGGTTCTCGCTTGGAATGACTTTCTCATCTGAGGCGGAGAAGGATGCTGTCAAACTCTGTGTAGACAGTGCCAGGCGTATCCTTTTTCCTGATGAAAGTACCTCCCAAAGGCCAGATAATGCCGCCCTGTTGAATGCGATGCTGGACATTGTGCTTTCGATCCCATCGACGGCCCCCTCCACCATCCAGTCCACTCCTTCCTTCTTGGACACAGCCGGTACGTGTACTATACTTTTATAAATGTGTCGAGGCCTAATAACTTCATAACGTACAGTAGGCATATCATACGCCGGTACGCGTATATGCACATACATGCATAGTTATAGAATAAAAGGCCGGCGTGCATTGGCTTTTATGCTGCCCTTTCATATATAGGCATGTACACAGGAGATGAAGACAAAGATGACCAGAGGCTCTGTGTGGTTGAGCACAAGGCTATTAGGTGTCTCTGTCAGGGCTTGGTACAGCAACACTGCTGTAGACCACGTCCCACTTGGCAGCTGGAGTCCTTTGTAAAGGTACATAAATCCTCCTATGCTGGTTGCATTCTATTCGTTTGAATGTGTAGAAAGGAGGCATTGTGCGAATTCGCTTTGTCTGCCCACACTGCAAAGTGGCTCGCACTTGGGCTTCTTCAAGAGTTCTTGCGGGTCACTACTTGGCAAGCCAAAAGCAAGTAGTTATGCTCATGTACTGCATAACATCTAGTAATATTTTTGCTTGCACTCCATGCATGCAGGCTCATCCATGCCTTTACCTGTGCTGGCATGTTGCCATCTCAGTTCATGAACTTTTGCAAGTTTGCAGAGATAGGTGTAGTGTCATATAAATACATCCATTCAGGTAGGTATAGATGACTAACTAGTAATACATTGGTGATTGATGTAATGTTGTAATCTGGTTCTTAAGTATACATAGACAGACAGTACCAGCAAATTGTAGCAGATTCAGCAGAAGAATCTATGAATGCAGCAGTGCAACGTGTGAAGGCAAACCCTGAGTACGCCACAAGTGGAGAGGTATGATGTGTTTTCTCATGGTTTATACAATCGATTTAATTTATCTGTTTATTACAGTGGGTCATCACTTATGCACGGCATGATTCTAGTGCTAATGCATACCACTCAACAGTACCGTGTATGGCTGGCAGGTACGTGTATGCATGTTTGTACTCTGTGTTCATATTTTTTGCAAAGCAGTACACGTAGGATTGTTGGGATCACCACTCTCTCTAGACCAGAGCACAGAGTAGCTCAGACTAGAGAGGTGGCATGTACGAAAGTTGTCTTACCCCAAGTTTTAGCCAGAGGTTTGTGTTATTATTTGAAATATTTACACATACATATATGCATCCAATTTATCATGTAGGGTTGAACATCACAGAGGTAGCCCATGACTACCAGTCCACCATAAAGACGTATGTTGAACAACTTGGATTGGTCAATTCTTATGACACATGGCATGGTATGGTATCAAATTTTATTTGGTGTGTATTGATTGAAATCATGCAGGCACGAAGAATGTGGCTAAAGAGCTGAAAAAGATCTGTGCTGGGACTGTTAAAACTAGAGATAAGACGTGGTTTGCAGAACTTTCAGACAAGGGTATGAGCTGCGCTTTCCTTTTTTTTTTCAGCAAGGAGTACCAACGTACACCTGTAATCATTTAATGTATTGATCCTTTTTTTTTCAGCACAGAGTACCAAAGTACACCTGTACTGGTGCATGAAGAACTGTGCTGGCAACCCTGACATTCTATGCAACATGATTATGAATATAAGCCAGCACTCTCAGGTATGTGCATACATGTGTAGTGTGCATTTTATACATGCAACAATGATGGTCTGGTCGTTGTGTGTGTGTGAATGTTTTTTTTTTTTGGTTGCTTCCACTAGGGTCACCACCTTAATTGCCACTCAGAAAGTCGTTGTCGCCAGCCAGGTTACCACCCAAAGAGGAAGATTCTGACTATGCCTGAAGCCATTCAAGCATATGAGGATGCACTGCAGAGAACCCTTATCTACCGCTTTGCTGAGTCATTCTGTCGTGTATGCAGCTTTATGAAGGCATTGCTAGTTACATCTAAATTAGGTCCTTTTTCAAGTGTCGAGACACCTTCTGGATGGAGTCATTTAACCACCAGCTACTAACCTACCTGCCCAAGAGGATACACTTCCATACTAACACCTTTAAAATGCGGATGAACCTGGCTGTGATGGATTGGGTGAGTGTTGTGCATGTGATGGTTGTGAACAATATGACCAGTTCTTTTAGAATGAAAACACACAACGGGCATCAACAAGTCATGGTGAATACCTTGATGTTCGCCGACCGGACCATCATAGCACTTACAATGTATTAAAGAAGAAAACCTTTCAATTTGTACGTAACATCTGGAATGCGTACATTCTGAAGAATATCTCATCTTTACAGTAGGTTTACATGTAGCTAATGATGGCAACAAATCCTTATACACCCTTATACTAGGTCACTTGAGGAGGAGGATAATGCAAATGATGAGTTGGTGTCACCCGATGATGCATCTTTATTGGATGAAGAGTATGTGGACAGTGAAAGTGAAGAATACCAAGAGGATGATGATAATGATGCATGAAGTTATAAGGTATGGATATGTATTGTGAAATTGTACATGCTATCCTATATCTGTAAGGTGATATATAATACACTTGTAGCTGTGCATGTACTGCTCCGAGAATATGTTCATATGTGTACCATACATTGGGATCTCACAATATCCTCACTAGATTTTTGACATTAATACATTGTTCCCCCCCCCCCCCCCCCCCCCCACCAAATGCATCAACATACATGTGGGTGTTTGTTTATGTGTGTTTGCTAACTTGTCTTGCACCACACCTTCTACAATGAGCTACATTTGATGAGCCCACAGGCTTTATTTAGAGTCATCATCAAGAATGAAATTGTTTGTGACTCACCCCACTCCACCTATACCACTTTCACTACCTCCACCTCCACCCATACTCACATACTCATATCCCTACCCACATCCATACCTCCTCCACCCATACACCTCACCCTCATTTGTATATACATTCACCCATAGTTACGCCTCCACACATACTCACTACCTCCGCCTCCACCCATACTCATACTTACACCCAAACTCACATGCCATTCATACCTCCCCTCCACCCACTCATACCTCAACTCACACTTGCACTTTTACCCATGATACATACACCACCCATACTCATATCACACATCCACCCATACTCACACCTCCACCCACATTCACACTCACATGATGAAGAGGGTGATGATATGGTGTTGCCTGATGATACAGCTTTGTGTGATGGAGACTATGTGGACAGTGAGGGTGATGATTATGTTTGTTCAGAGGATGGTGAGGATGATGAGGAAGAAGATAACTGAACTTATAAGGCTGTATGAGATTTCCTAGAACTTTCATAATCTTTTTTTGTTCTAACATTTCTTTTCCTGTGACAGGTCTCACTTTCTGAATGGATATCCCTGTCAAAACAGTACAACTACAAGGTCTTCAGTCAGTATCATGTTCCACGTAGAATCTTGTGAACATACTCTATGCAGTATGACCTATGTTTCTGTTGTGTTGTATATACAGTATGTGCCTGAGTGATGAGTACAATTTTGCAGGTCTTTGTCATGCGCGCACGTGATAATTTACCTTCGAGCCAAGCTCACCTTTGAAACTGACTTAAAGCCTCACAGAGCTTGCAACAGTGATCACTATAGTACGCTATGTTTGTTTTGTTCGTTTATACCTGGCCTGGGTGATGGTAATAAAAGAAGGCGTAAGAGTAAGAGAGACGTATGCGATTTACAGCGCACATCGTTACCGCTTCAAGTAACTGTTCTAGTACTCGGTGAACAGATTCGACGATGAAAGTAAAAGTCTATATAGGATCAGTCGAGACTCAGTACAATGAACTAGGCCTATATAGTACTCGCACGTCCTGTTGTAGCGCACAACGTACGTGTGGTATGGATCGCAGAGAACTCGATCACGATCGGCCTATACTGGTGTATTTCTTTTGTGAAAAGCTACATAGATAACCAATTGCCTCTGTGTTTTTTGGTCCAAAAAGTAACAGGGTAACCGATTGAAAACGCAAGTACAAAACGACCAACCTTTCGCCATTTAGTCATGACGTATTTGAGGAAAGTCCCCGAGCAGTCTAGCGCCTTTTATAGCGGGTTCTGCACATCGGTTCGCGCAGCGCAATCGTAACTATTTACGTGGCAACTTCTCCTTTAAGTCACAATACCACTGTCAATCTATGATTAAAAGCATTGGCAATGACAATCCTCGCAGTGGCAAGCGAAGCCATATAATACTTCAAAGATTACATGTAATGAAAGTTAGCTGTAGGTTAACTGCGGTTAATGGACCGATGCGGGTTAGTGTGTCTGTGCATGCGCAACCGTCGGTAGTCATGAACCGAGCTACGCAAGCACACGGTGGGGTCCTTACAGCTTCAGTAATTTTATTTATTGTGATGTATCTGTAACCTAGCAAGATAGCTTGTTATCGGCATAGAACTCTCCGGCCTTTCGGCCGTGATCATGTGCTGAGCATTCCAGTAGGTTCCTCCTGGCTCCCCCAAGCATTTCCCGCATAGGCTGTAGCACGGAAAAGGGGAACGACCTATCGGGGTCGATCGGCGCACGAGCCATGGGGTGGGACCCAGCACCCTGCCAAACCCTTGCTAGGGAAAGGTCGCGATGCATGCGGGTTAATGGGGTTGGGGTCACGTGCATGAGATCGAGAGTCCATTAACCTAAGTAAACTGATCTCACACTATTGTCAGATAAACCATGCACCACAATACATTGTCGTCACAACTTTGACGCTATTAAAAAACTATGCACCACAATACATTATTAGGAAATTGTCAGCAACTTTGACGAACAGCGTGCCAACATTTCAAACAGCACTAAAAGTGGAGAGAGATGCAATATCTACCTAGTCTCGTTCCCAGACCCTATTTATTGAGAAACAAGGTAAATAGGGTCTGGTACAACGCGACTTAATTTCGGTTGCAACGGAATGTTACGAGCTACGTAAGAAATTTAATTATACAAGTAAAGAAAAACATTCTCTAACAAGAAAGTTGGTGGGATATAGGAATTGGAGGCAAAGGTGATGTAAAAAGGAAGGGAACAAGGTTTTTGGAAAAGAAAAATGAGACAAAAATCCTATATTTAGCACATGTACATGTAACAACCAAACGAAGTGCTAAATATAGGATTTTTGTCTCATTTTCCTTTTCCAAAAACCTTGTTCCCTTCCTTTTTACACCACCTTTGCCTCCAATTCCTATATCCCACCAACTTTCTCGTTAGAGAATGCTTTTCTTTACTTGTTTCCTCTATTTTTTTTATTATCATTTTTTATCGATTATTAATACTGGCAAGTGCCCCCCCCCCCCGTTACAATTACCGTCATGAGCAGACGTCCGCTTTTGTTTGGGATCACTGTAAGGAACGCGGGAGAATTCTAACTCGTCGGTCTCGTTGTTTAGCTTTCCTCTTTTGTTTGCACAATTCTAAATATACGTAAATGTCGCCATGGGAACGCTTCTATTTAACACTACACATTACGTAATGATTACGTATGTCAGTTTTATGGTTTATTCATACATCTGATACTTGAAGATGTCCTTCAAGGATATTCTAAAGCGATTGGTATAATTGGCGCTCTTTAAAACCATTCCTATCCGGAGTTATACTCACCCGAGAAGACGACGACGGAGAAGATTTGGCCTGGGGACGAGGTAAAACACGAATTTTTTTGTTCTCTTAAAGCAAACAGTTCGAAGACTGGAATAAAACATTAAAATGACCGTCTTTACCTTCTGGTTCGATAGCAACAAAGAGCAACACTATCCATTTCTCGGTATGCGAGTTATACGCGGGTCGCGGTTTTTTAAAAATGATATTCACGACCAGGGTCAATTCCTATATAGAAACTACTATCGTAGTTCCTGATGCATTCTTCACATCAATTAAAAGTAATCAGGAACTACGATAGTAGTTCCTATATAGGAATTGACCCGGGTCGTGAATATCATTTTTTTAAACGCGACCAGCGTATAACTCGCGTACCAAGAAACGGATAGTTTAGCTCTTTGTTCCTATCAAACCAGAAGGCAAAGACGGTCATTTAAATGTTTCGTTCCAGTCTTCAAACTGTTTGCTTCAAGAGAACAAAAAAAGCTCGTGTTTTTCCTCGTCCCCGGGCCAATTCTTCTCCGTCGTCGTCGTCGTCTTCTCGGGTGAGTATAACTCAGGATAGGAAAGGTTTAAAAGAGCGCAAATTATACCAATCGCTTTAGAATCTCCTGGAAGGACATCTTCAGGTATCAGATATATGAATAAGGCATAAAACTAACATATGTAATCATTCCGTAATATGGAGTGCTATGTTTATCCGTCCCCATGGCGACATTTACGTATACTTAGGGGGGGGGGCACTTGCCAGTATTAAAAAGTGATAATTAAAAAATAGAGAAAACAAGTAAAGAAAAACATTCTCTGACGAGAAAGTTGGTGGGATATAGGAATTGGAGGCAAGGGTGGTGTAAAAAGGAGGGGAACAAGGTTTTGAGAAAAGGGTAATGAGACAAAAATCCTATATTTAGCACGTGTAAATGTAACAGAACCAAAAGAAGTGCTAAATATAGGATTTTTGTCTCATTACCCTTTTCTCAAAACCTTGTTCCCCCCTCCTTTTTACACCACCTTTGCCTCCAATTCCTATATCCCACCAACTTTCTCGTCAGAGAATATTGTTTTTCTTTACTTGTTAACTCAGAAATGTCACGTTGCCGAGTTTGTGGTGAGGTCCAGCGGACATTGAAAGAACAAGGATTCTAAATCCGGTGGTACACCCCTTCCTGCTTAGATAGGGCATGGGAAGCATGTAGTGTGTTGAAAGGGGCTTTGTCTAGGGTTATCAGGTCAACCTCTCTCCCCTCTAAACAAACTATCCATTGTCTCTTAGTCTGGTTCCACACAATGAGGACAAAAGCATTTCTCGCCATTTGGAGGACAGAAGTATGCGCTCAGGTCCAAAAAGAAGCACTTGATATTCTCCTTGTATAACTTCTTCAACGTTGCCGCCACTGTAATCACTTCCTACGTACGCCACACGTATCTCCTTCTGATTAAATAGTCTAACCTGATCTTTCATCAGAGCTTATAAGGGTGATATAACAATCACAATCGAGCCCTTAGTCTTCCTGATGGTGTCAAACAGCAGGGGAAGTATGGCGTAGCAGATAGATTTTCCGGCACCAGTTGGAAGGGACGTAAATACATCTCTTCTCTTAATAATGCTTGTGACTGCTGCCTCTTGTTCTGGACTCAACTGGATTCCTAGGATTCTGCAACAGCTCTCCAACGCTTCAACTTCGACAACACTAAGCGTACACGTAGCCATGTACACGTGCACTCGGCGTACTTAGACATGCCCTATATTACATTCCACGCATACCTGTAATCTGATTGGTGCCGCCGAGATTCCAGCGCTTGCAACCAAAATTTTGTCGCGTTGTACCAGACTCTATTTACCTTGTTTCTCAATAAATGGGGTCTGGGAACGAGACTAATATCTACCGCTGTAACTTTTACATAAAATATTCCTTCCATTTTAGCGATAACATTATGCATGCTCATAATTTATGGATCCAACATGCATGCTGTAACGCACCTTTGGGTGGTCGCTTTGTTGATTCTTTCAGTAGCGCGCTTGACACCTTGTCGTGCACTCGTTTGGCATATCTGTAGGTGTACGAGTGGCTAGTTGTTGCCGGGTTTTGTTTCTGTAAGAGCGGTGGTGTGGGGGAGACACATTCTAATTGGAGCCTCTTGCTTCACATATATCTGCTGTAGACTGTATACCGTGGTATCTGATCGTGTATGTAGTTCCACCGACGGAATTCGAAAGTTATAAGCTATATAAGAAGCTATAGTAGAAATCAATTAGATTACATGCAATAGTGTCGGGTACTTACGTGTATGGTAGTTTTTGGCTTTCATTTCAAGCTGCGTAACGAATGATAGAGTTGAGAGTAACGCACAGGCATCGTGCAGAAAATGATACCTTCAATATTCGTCAGGAGGCTTCCATCGCATATCACTGCTCCATTCCGTTTCTCAACCGCTTGGCAATATGGTTGGACATGTACACATCGAGCCGCAGAGACCCTGAAATCATCAAAAGGGCCTCAGATGCTCTTAGATTCAGTACTTACCTCTTCCACAGCGTGCAGGAATATTAAGAATTTGAATCACGCCCACGACACGTGGCTATTATTGCATTTGAAAATAGCTCGCTGATGTTATTGGGTATTTTTAACCGAATACCAAATAAGGTACTATTCGCTTTAGTTAATTGCCTGAACAGTTAGGCGTCTAACGGACACCCGAAGATAACCCAGTGGCGGCGGAACCGATCAGACCGACCAGGCCATGGCCTGACCAATCTTGGGCCCCGATTTCATTAAATATTCATTGCTAATAAAGTATTTTGTTAGCAGCTGTTAATCAATCCTCTGGCTCTGCTAAGCATTGTCTGCTTATTGAGCCCAGGGCAGGAAGTTCGACATGGCTACGATAATTTTTGGGGATTTATGAATGTGGGTGGGGCACCAAGTTAATTAATTAAATATTAATTGTGGGCCTGACCAATCTTAAATACCTTCCGCCGCCTCTGTTAAACCTGCGGACGCATCCTGACGCGATTGGTACACTTAGCGTGCTTTACAAACGTTCCGGTCGTGAGTTATAGTTATACTATCCCGAAGGAAGAAGAAGAAGAAGAGAAGAAGACGACGACGACGGAGAAATTTTTGTTCTCTAAAAGTACACCGTATTATGACATAGATACAACGCAGAACAGTTCTCCTTTTTGATATCGCTCGATTGCCACTAAGAGCGAAGTGACGCGACGCTTGGCTGTCCCGCTAGACGTGGGTGACGTTCTTAATGACATTCATCATTCCGCAGGATTCCTATATTTGTCTATAGAATTTATTATAATGAAAGCCTAGGAACCTATGGTACATTGCCAGAGCCAAGCCTATCACCAGCAGCAAGGGAGTCAGTCTAACAGCTGGTAAGGTTAGTTCTATTATGTATATGCCCACAGAAAATGTAACAACATTCTCTTCGATAAGGATTGCAAGGCAATAGCGGTGTAAAAAGGAAAGAAAAAAAGCGTCAATGAATGAAACAGACATATCACCTATAATACGTGCTAATATCGATCTGTTTCGTTCATTGGCGCTTGTTGCCTTGCAGTTAATATTGTGCCGGCGAAGAGAGTGCTTTTATTTACTTGTTTCGTGGGTTTATAATCTAGCTTCTGTAGTCCTCTCTGTACAGTAGTGGGCGGGGCACTTTTTGCATCCCCAGACCCACAAACGTTCTGATTACCGCTGTAAACTCGTTACACCCAATGGGCCTAGGGACGAGACTAATTGATACCCAGACCATCGCTGCAGCATTATATGTCAGGAACAGCCAGAAGGACGGCAATTGTACAATATATATCCGCATGGTGTCTTTAGGGGTCAGATAGATGTATAGCACATCGAGCAAACTAGCAGTCTCGTGCCCAGATCCAATCCTACACAAGCAGCGCCGATGCGTAGAATAGCAGCTGTGGAAATCGGGCCTGGGGACTTGTCACCTGTACAAATAGTTGGGCGTAGCCCGACCTTCGCGTACATATTGGCGGAAGGTCGGGTACCAAACCCGCACAGTTTTTGCACAGACGTATTATGCAATTTGTCAATGAATTTTGGCGTGTTATACAATCGGGATCAATGAATTAGGAACTACGATAGTAGTTCCTATATAGGAATTGACCCGGGTCGTGAATATCATTTTTTTAAAACGCAACCAGCGTATAACTTGCGTACTAAGAAACGGATAGTGTAGCTCTTTGTTCCTATCGAACCAGAAGGCAATAACGGTCATTTTAATGTTTTGTTCCAGTCTTCAAACCGTTTGCTTCAAGAGAACAAAAAAGTTCGTGTTTTACCTCGTCCCCAGGCCAAATCTTCTCCGTCGTCGTCGTCGTCGTCGCCGTCGTCGTCTTCTTCTTCTTCTTCTCGGGTGAGTAGCCAATTATACCAATCGCTTTAGAATCTCCTGGAAGGACATCTTCAAGTATCAGATATATGAATAAAACTTAAAACGTACATACGTAATCATTACGTAATGCGTCGTGTTAATTAAAAGCGTTCCCATGGGGACATTTACGTATATTTAGAATTGTGCAAACAAAGAGGAGAGCAGACGACGAGTTAGAATTCTCCCGCGTTCCTTACAGTGATCCCAAACAAAAGTGGGCGTCTGCTCGTGACGGTAATTGAAGCGGAGGGTGGGAGGGGTGGGGGTGGGGGGGGGGCACTAGCCAGTATTAATAATCGATAAAAAATGATAATTTAAAAAAAATAGAGGAAACAAGTAAAGAAAAACATTCTCTAATGAGAAAGTTGGTGGGATATAGGAATTGGAGGCAATGGTGGTGTTAAAAGGAAGGGAACAAGGTTTTGAGAAAAGGGTAATGAGACAATAATCCTATATTGAGCACGTGTAAATGTAACAGAACCAAAAGAAGTGCTAAATATAGGATTTTTGTCTCATTACCCTTTTCTCAAAACCTTGTTCCCTTCCTTTTAACACCACCATTGCCTCCAATTCCTATATCCCACCAACTTTCTCATTAGAGAATGTTTTTCTTTACTTGTAATTGTATAAATTAAGTGTACATCAGATTGGCTTTACTACCAGCTGCGCAGAATATATTTATTGGGCGATAATTGCCCGCAGTGAAATGCTGCATTCTGATTGGACTGCAATCCCCGTTGCAGCTTGTACAAAAACTGTGCGGGTTTGGTACCCGACCTTCCGCCAATACGCGAAGGTCGGGCTACGCCCAACTACTGTACAAACTCACCGACATACTATATTAGGCCACTCCAAACTGGACTCTAGTTTCCCGTCCCCGCCCGCATGCTAAATAGCCGACCGCCTAAAACTTGTATTATTGCTTATTGAAGACATACTTTTGTATTATTTGAATAATTAATAAATGTCAACTTCAATAAATGGTCTGCTTATTAATAATCCTGCACCATTTTGGCCTGGCTATTATAATAGCATAGATTATTTAGACAGGGATTGGAAACGGATCACGTGCACGCCAATTAACAGCTCCGTCTGTGTTATAGCGGAAGATAGGTTATTGTAGTAGTTATTAAATCTGGAATGGCAAATGAGCAGCAGTAAAGGATGAAACCTTCAAACCCCTATTTACAAAAGTAGCCACAGGCCCAGAAATGACAGCAGTCTTACTCTATTCGTGCCGTGCCAAATGATTGACGCAATGTAAAGCTTTTTATAACCTCATACCAACACTCCCTGGCATAGCCATAGCCCAGTTCTATCGCAAAATGAGTGTACTAGACGTGGAAACCTTCAATCCCCATTAATACTATTTTTAAAAGAAGCTATACGCCCAGAACTGACAGTATTCCATTCGCGCCGTATCCCGGCCTATAATGATTGACCCGAGAGTCGATGTAAAGCCAACTCTTTATAACCTCATACCAACACTCCCTAGCCTGGCATAGCCCATAGCCCAGTTCTATCGCAAAATGAATGCACTAGAGGATAAAACCTTCAAACCCTTCTAATACTATATACAAAAGTAGCTATACGCCCGGAACTGCCAGTACGGCCTAGTCTATTCGTGCCGTGTCCCTAATGATTGACGCGATAGTCGATGTAAAGCGAACTTTTTATAACGTCATACCAACACTCCCTGGCTTAGTCCATAGCCCAGTTCTATCGCAAAATGAGTGCACTAGAGGATGAAACCTTCGAACCGCGTTGACACTATTTACAAAAGTAGTTATACGTCCAGAACTGACTGTATGTCTAAAACGCTGTTTCGTGCCACTTTATATTTTCAAAGCTAGGGAAAAGGGCAAAACCTATCCAGTTCTATTCAGATTGCTACGAAGAACTTATTTACAAAAAATGAAGGTCAAAAAACGTACAGAACAGTTTTTGCACGCCCAGAAAGGATTGACATAGCTTCATTTCTCAGTTTTTATTAAAAACTCTCGAAGATTCGTTCACTAGAACTTCAAACACGTTTCGAGACAAACCTTACCTTTCATGAATTGGGTGGAATACATTCGAGACTCTACATGATACGGATTTCACCAAAACCAGCTATAAGACATTTTCCCGCCAAACTCAAAAGATGCTATCCATTATAATATTGACGGCGCATAGCCTTCTAACGTAAAATGTATGGCTCACGTGACCCGTTTCCAATCCCTGTCTAAATAATCTATGATAATAGCGACGATGGTTTTAATAAGCGTCAATGTTTTTGATGTTTTTTGCAAGAAGACTCTGCTAACGTGGACAGTGCTAGAAACACATGATGATACACTCACTGTTAGCACCTTCTATGAAACTGTAAGCGAAGAAAGGTATCGCGCGGGTGCAGTGCCATCCTAGGAAAGTCAGCAAGCATGTTTTTTGTATGTTTATTCAATCTTAAAAACAGCGTAAGTTTTTATATAGCCGCCGATCTTCCCGGAATGACACTACTTTCCGTCTAGAGGCGCACGTGCTTATTTATGATTTATTCTGTACTGTGATGTAAGGTCTGGGCACCGAAATTAATCATATCACAATAATACAATAATACAAATACACCGCCCGCCCGCATCATATTTTCGAGGAAGGGTGGACGGGAAACTAAAGTCCAGTTTGGAGTGGCCTTATATGCAGAAGCGTGAGATCAACTGAGAAAGCGGCATCACAAAAACAATAGACCCGTGTCCTATGAGACCTACGGGATGAGGCTGTTATGAATCAATATAGATAGCTAGTAGGGTACTTAATTTTAATAAAGCAGCTGGCAGTTTAGCAGGGGCTGATTTAAGGGCGGGGGTGAGTAGGGTATACCCCCCCCCCCCCCCCCCCCCCCGGGGGGGAGTCGTCGTATTTAGCAGGCGCAATTATGTGGTGTTTTGTGACTTAAAAAGTGCGAATGCTGGTGGGGTGTTTCATTCAAAATCACTTCACCCCCCGCCCCATAAGCCTGCATCCGCCCCTGTTTAGTATATGTACTGTAGTAATGGCACGAGTTTCCTCTTGTTACTATAGGCCCACCGTGTAAGCCTAGAAGAGAGGTCTTCTTCTGTACCTTCCACGAAGGCGTAGCTCATTAATAGCGTGAACTTTTTATGGTAAGACATATTCGTGTCAAAATGGTGTAGAGATACCTTGAATTGGACTTACGGTATCCTCCAATATACATGCCATCCTACATTCAATATAGCGTTAGTCCAATTCAACTAATAAATGAAACTCATGCCAACTCATTTTCGAGAGTAATCTGACCGATACGAGTGGGTTTCTTCGCGCAGTATTGGAAGCAAGACCGAGATTGTGCATGCGCTGAAAAAGTAACAAAAGAAAACGGAACAAGTAAACAAATAATTAAATTAAAACCGAAAGTGTCCCGCTAGGTGGGTGCAGGAGATGCAGCTGTGTACGTGTGCAGCTTCCCTGCTCTTCCTGGTGGTCGCCGCTAACAACGGATCGTGCTTCATCTCCGGTCCTGACGAAGACGGCAGAGTGCAAGCGGCAGTGGTGGAAAAAGGTAGCGACCTCCTAACGGTCGGTACGTTTGGGAAAAGGTTAGCTCCGTATGACGTGCTCCACTCCGTTTGAACTAGCCGACTTAATCGAAGCCTGTTGCTCGCATGCAGGTTGGGGAGACAGACCGACAATGTCAATGTGTCCGTCAATGTTAGCGACCTCTGGGGCGACTCCCACGACCAGATCCTAGTTCACTGGACCGGCAACCCGTCACTAGTTCTATTCGCTCTGACGCGTAGACGTGACCCCACCACCGAAAGATCCACGCAGAGCTGGTTATGGAGGTAACGAAAGATTCACTCAGCTAGTCCTAGCTATTAAGAATATATATCCTCCACACACACACGCATACATACATACATACATACATACACACACACACACACACACACACACACACACACACACATGCACACACACACATGCACACACACACACACACACACACACACACACACGCATGCATACACACAAGGTCTACGGACAATGGTAAAACGTTTTTAAATGACACCTCAAAGTTTGGTGATGATGCTGTGATCGAGTGGTTCTACGTTAGCCCAGACGAACAAAAGGTTTAATACACAGCAGCTGTTCTCGTAGTGTTAGTAATATCTATCTACAGCTCATCTTTACTGACGTCATTCATCAAACCTTATACGTCACCGTTGATGAGGGTAACACCTACAGTACATATGAGGTCCCGTTTGTACCAGACAAGCTGACCTTCCAGAGGCAGACCATCCCCAACTATCAGAGCGATGTTGTCCTTGGTTACGACAGCACAGCACAGAGTGTAAATAAACATTTGTGCCTTTAAGATGTGAGATATAATCCTCCTCCCCATTCCTTCCTGGACCCCTCTATAGCTCTATGTCTCGCAGTCACTGGGAAGTACTGGCAGCTGGATACCTCTGTGTACAGGTGGAGTGACACGATATTTCTGGAGGGCTCTAGGACTCCCTTATGAGCAGAATACAACAGTCTACTTTGAAGTTGATCTAGGCAGTATGTGATGCCCATGAAGGCACACCTTATATGGTCATAGAGTGTCCCCCTATGTAGATAACAGTGCCATTCTGAAGCGGTCCTCCTCCCCATTCCTACAAATTGATGACTTTCCTCAGTTGGGGTCATTCCTTCCAAACTCCTTCTATTTGACCTTTGAGTACATGTTTGTGAGGGTGGGTCATGTGATCTCTTTACATCACCTGGGTGTTCATTTTGTTTGTACTGTGCTCCACAGAGAAATGTAACAGTGGGCAGTCCCCTGTGGGTCAGTTATATGAGGGGACCCTTCCAACAGGCATCCTTTCCTGGTCTCCTGCCAGAGATGGTAACACACATAGCACACACACACACACACACACACACACACACACACAGTAACCACACATGCACACATATATTCCTGTGCCCAATGCAATATCCCTTGTCACCACCAAACCACCCACTCACCCACAATGTTTACACACAGTACTACAGGGTCATTGATGCCAGTGAAGGACAGGTGTTCATGGCTGTGTATCACCATGCCAACACCTCCAGTCTGTACACCTCTGACCAGACAGGAGGGACTTACTCCCTCTCCTTGGATCACGTTGTCAGCTCACCTGCCACCACCTGGGTATCTGGGAACCCCAAGGTTGATGTCCATCCTGTGAGTATATTAAGGGGCCACTTATTTGGCTGCATGCATGGGCTGCAATTAGAAGCTGATTGGTTTATCCAGTTCAACCACTGCAGAAGTTTTTCATCCTCCCACTATCAATCAGTTTGTAGTACTCCCTACATGGCATTATGTACTATTTCAGTTTATAGAAGCCAAAATAGTCTTCCTTAACCTGGTCACCATGCTAACAGGATCAAGGAAAAACCAGTTCCTCAAATGCCTTCCCCACACACAGGTGGAGGGACTCTATGGAACTTACCTTGCCAACATTTTAGACTATAACAGTTCCAATGCTTATGGCATCACAGTCATCACTTTTAATAAGGGCGGAGCCTGGCAGAGATTGGCCCCACCCTCAGGAGGCAGCACAAATTGCTCACTGGTAATGCATGCTAATTAATGAGCACTATAACATGCTTACCGCCTGGCTCTCCTCCTCCCCTCCCCTCTCCCCTTTTCCTCCTCCCCTTTCCCTTCGGTCACTCCCTTCCCCTCCTCAAAACAGCCTAACTGTTCACTCCA
The DNA here is from genome assembly GCA_963681505.1 of Eunapius fragilis. NCBI lineage: Eukaryota > Metazoa > Porifera > Demospongiae > Spongillida > Spongillidae > Eunapius > Eunapius fragilis. The sequence continues at coordinate 5,153,638 of OY811986.1, read as the reverse complement.
TCTTCGCATGGACAGTGACGTCATAAATGGCTACCAGTCTATTCTTTCCCAGGATTCAGCCATTGGTTTCATCATGGCCTTAGGTAAGCCATCTCTGCCTCATAACTAGAACTCTCTCCCTCCAATATTACATACTAGGATAATTGTACAATTGAAACCTAATAGCACTGAGGAGTTTCACTGGTTTTCCAGTGCACATAAATTTAAAACCACGTGCGGCTGCATTCACTTTGTATGACTGCAAGCAGTTGTGATAACCACTGTGCATGTATCTCCCACACAGGGAACCTTGGCCCCACCCTCGTCAATGACGTCAGCAGTCTTAACCTCTATTTCTCCAATGATGGAGGCATCACATGGCTGGAGATGGCCAATGGATCCTGGTATTTCCAGTTTGTTGGTCACGGATCCATTGTCGTGGCTATCCCTAAATGGAACACCACCAACTTTATTCTCTGGTCATGTGATGATGGTACAAGCTGGCATAAGACTGTCCTCCCCAGAGCACTATCAGTGGTGGGTATGTTCACTGAGCTAGGAGAGCAGAGCCTACATGCAAGGTTGGTCCAGGTTGAGGCAGGCATAACTGTGTGTTTATGAAAATAGATCTCTCATATTTCAGTGTGTTTGGGTACTCAAATGGATGGACTGTGGTAGACCTGGACTTCTCTTTGCTGACCAACCCATGCACATCAACCCAGTACTCTCCATGGCAACATACAAATCAGGTGATCTGATTCACACCTCCACAGTATTGACTTATTCCACTCATGGGGGATATTGTTTCAAACACATATGAGGGCCCAAGTAAAAAGGCATCACGCATATTCTGTTTTCAGATGCATGCATGAATATTAGCTGGATGTATAAGTAATGGTTGATAGTGGGGGTTTGGTTGCCATAGCTACTATTGTTGCAAAGGTATTGTGCATTATTTACTTCTTGCTCTAATTAAATGAACACCATATACAATATTCTATGCAATGTATCTTGTTTTTCCTCCTGCTTACATTTTGACACTGAGATAAAAAGATATACATTTTCCAATGGTACATTTCAATTATGCATTATTTATATGAGGAGAGGGGAAGGTCAGAGAGAGCAAAGGAGGGGAGAGGGGAAGAGGGGAAGAGGGGAAGAGGGTGTAGGGGAGGAGGGGAATAGGGGAGGAGAAGTTGGGAGGAGAGGAGAGGAGGAGGGGAAGAAAGGATTAGGAGGGAAAGACATGTGTGTAGGAAGCGAGGGGAAGGGGGTGATATGCTTTATGGTCCCCCCCCCCCCCCCAATATTTTATCATGTACAATATGTTTGCATATAATAATTCATGCGTATAGTAATATCAGAATCTGGTTTGTTGAGACCGAATATTACAATGAAATCACTTTTGTCATATGCTAATTATTCTCATTGATTATTGGGGGCAGCAAATTCAAAACAGTATCCCCCCAATCCCTCCTGTGCCCATGGAAGATGGGGAGGGAGGGGGAGGAGCAGGAGAGGAAATAGAGATGGGAAGGGAAGGAGGGAAGGAAGCAAGGGGAGGAAGGTGGGATGGGGAGGGAGGGAGCGGAGGTATTATGCGGCAAGGTCATGTTTTTTTTTTTAGGCAGGAGTTCCCATTTGTGTCCTTGGAGAGATGGTCACCCACATGCGTAGGGCTCCTGGTGTGTGCTGTCTGATTGATCCTGACTTCACCATTGTAGTGAACAGGTCCACATGTTTGTGTTCAAGTGATGACTTTGAATGGTAAGCATGCTATTAATAATATTCAGGTTATTAATATCTCCATGGTTACAGTGATGTTGGATTTGAGCGTACCACTCTGAATAGTTCCTGCACCCCTGTGGAAGGGTACATGTACCCTCCTCCCCCTCCCACCAACTGTCCGCCTGGGACCAGCTACAACTACACCAGTGGGTAGGTATGGCCAGCTCAGGAAGTAGGTGTGGCCATCCTCATTTTCTCCAAAGGTACAGAAGGATACCTGGGGACAGCTGTACAGCTAAAGAAGGAGACTTGTCCCTTCCTGTGGTGGTTCCATGTCCAACTAGTAAGCCACACCCACATCATTGGAGTGTTGAGTGTGCTCTATATCAAAGAGCCATGTAGTTATATGCATGTGTGCAAGAGGGTAGCTTATGATGTATGGAAAGGTCTGCTGCTCCAGTATCATTGACCTGCTATTTTCCATAACCAGATGTTTGGAATATGAGTACCTCCATTCCTGGTACCAGTACCTCCACTCCTGGTAGCAGTACCTCCATTCCTGGTAGCAGTACCTCCATTCCTGGTAGCAGTACCTCCATTCCTGGTAGCAGTACCTCCATTCCTGGTAGCAGTACCTCCATTCCTGGTATCAGTACCTCCATTCCTGGTACCAGTACCTCCATTCTTGGTACCAGTACCTCTGTTCCAAGGGCTACAGCCATTCCTGCAGATACTTCTCTAAAGGAGATGACACTTGGTTTGAGTGTGGGTATACCTCTTGCAGCTGTGGTCATCATCACTCTTCTTCTGCTAATCATTGTTATCTACATAAGGTAGGAGTGTGTGCATCATCCAGCCATCTTGTTTGTTGTGCTCTACCACTAAATATGGAACAGTGTCCAGCAAAATCACCCTTATTATAAATTTTCCAGGACAAGCAAAAGACCAGTAACGCTCGCTTTGAAATGTATGGCTAATTATAAATTCAGTGCCTAATAACTTTATGATGGATAGTCCAATTTAGGATGCGTAAGGACTGTTTGATAGATGCTCATTGGAGTTCACGGACAATTGAAAACTTGAAAAACTACCCAGAAGGGTGATTTTGCTGGACACTGTCCCATATGCTTTTAGTAACTGATCACATGGTCAGCCATTCTGCCTTGAGTCCTCACTTTCTTCCAGGTTTTTCAGCCATAGTCGTGAGGGCTACTCAAAACTTGAACTGGAGATGGAACAAAGAAATCCTCGTGGATCGTCAACAACACTATTTACTGAATGACCTCACTATCCTATAATGAGATCATCATGCTTACTTCCTTCTTGGGGTGTTCTATGAGTATGTTGTAACCGACTGATTTTTTCCTATCACTTCTTTTTAATCCTGTTATTAATACAATTACAATACTAATACTTTTAGTTCACATACATACACATGATATTAAATGGAGGAGTGCATTACATAATGATATGAATGATGTGATAGAAGAATGATTGTTGATTCCAGCCATTCTCAGCTACATTTCTAATGTACTTAAAATTTCTTTAAAAAAAAAAACTTATCTGTTTAATGATTTGTGTTTGTTATTATTAATTACTGTACATGGAAGTGACTGGGTTAATGCATGCGACAATGGAGGGCTCACTCTGTGGAGCGCAATGGTGTGACCTTGCCTCTCTTAAGCACATCATTGCAGATGCATAGGATAAAGAAGCAGACAGGGCAACCTAATTGCAGGAATTATAGGATTCCTCCCTCTCTCTCTTGAAAGCAAGTAGGCCAGACGTTTGTACATGACAATGCCACGAGTCCCCATCACTCCTGAAGTTGAGAATTAAAAGATATCTTCCTGGATCCTTTAGTCATAAGCCCTCTGTTAGGTTCTCATGATGGACAATTGGAAGCAGCAGGATTTGACATTGGGAAGAAAACACGGACGTACACCAAAGAAGGTTCTCTGATGTCCAGAAGCATTGTGTGAAAACATCGGGACATACCATCTTCCATGTTAATGGCATGGAAAAAACTTTCCCTTGTAATAGACCCCTTGCCGTGTCATCCCGGGAAGGATCAAAACATTAGCGGCCATACTGTTTTGGACCAAAACATGTGCGTTATTTAGAATTTTGTGTATATACGATGGCAATGACGCAATTGTTCAATGACAATATAGTGACATCATTCGTACGTAATGAAAACATAAATTCGAAATAACGCACACGTTTGGTCCAAAACAATATGGCCGCTAATGTTTTGATTCTTCCCGGGATGACACGGCAAGGGGTATATACAGGTCAGCTGATAGAGGCTGTATAATAGTTTAATCCCCACAAACGAACTTGAAAGTAAAGCATCTCAATTCATTGTGTTGCAAAGATGGAAAATCTCCAGTTTTATAACATAAAATGCTCGATCACAGGAAGTGGCTTGGGGGATAGTAGGCTAGTTTGAATATACCGATTTGGAAAATTGTGCGCTAATTCGAATTGAGTGTTTATTTCGATACGTCATCAAATATGTTGAAGGTAGTTTAAACTTGCGCGCCTTTTCAGCATACAAGTCGTTAAGATTGGCGCCGGCCACCGTTATTTTGGCGCTGAGTGCTTGGGCATACAACATTCTGCAGCATAGTAATGCATTTAGACGACCGACAAGCACGCTAGTTGTCGTCATGCAATCGCAAATGATGACCTGTCCATTCTATTTGGCTGTATATTTGATGACGTTATCGAAATATAACACTCAATTCGAATTAACGCACAATTCTGCAATGTTCCCGGGATGACAGAATTTAATTGTATTCATTGAAGATGCAGTTAGGGAACTACTACCTGTACTCATATTACTAATGATGCCAAGGTGGCCTGTACAAGGTTAAAAGGGAGATATCAAATGAGTCTGAACCGTCTTCAAGAGGAGGAATCACGTTTTTATAATGACTTAGGGGCTGTTCATAAAGTACTTCACGCTTTTTTTTTGACCATTATGGACCACCCCCCCCCCCCATCCCATATGATGGTATACTTAATGTATGCATCGTCACGCTGACTGAGACCCCCCCCCCCCCCTCCCCCTTGCGCGTGACGTACTTTATGGACGGCCCCTTATGGAACCTGCTGCCACATCTATCAACTTTACAGACCATAAACCGAAAACAGCCACACCCCAGCGTCTGCCGCTGCCCGCTAGCGTGAATATTATTTTGACACCCCGCACTCAGCCGCCAAAATGCACGACGCATGCGCACATTTTCCGCGCCAGTCAAACCGCAAAGGCGGGATATCGGCGTGTATAAATAGGGAGGCGCAGTAACCGCGGGCTGTTGACCGACCTGTCGAACTCGAGAGCAGTACGAAATGGAGTTGCAGTTCAAGAACGTTGACTGGAATGACATCGTAGACGCTGAACAAGCGGGCGATAAACGAGCACTACAAAACCTGAGGTAAGATGGCAGGCATCACACATGTTCACGTAACTTTTACATCGCCATTTTTTTAAAAAACCTTTGTAGTACGAGCTCACTGCAACAAAAACTTAACAAAACAAACTCTACAGAACGAAACACCGTGTGCTCTCCCACGAACCGAGACTTACCATTTCAAGGCTGGGACGAGAACACGCCATCGCCTACCTACGCCCAGGTTGTTCGTCCCGCAAGAGGAAGCAAGCGCCAAGCCGGCGACCAACTGTGTTTTTCTCCTCAAGACCAGCTGCCCAACAAAAAGTGTAACAACTTATCAACGCCTAAACAGACGAGTCACGACGAGTTTTCTCCTCTGTCTGAGAACACACCGGGACAGAACGACAAGTACGTTATAAAACTTATTTAAAATTTAATTTTAAAAACTTATACGTGGTTAATTTTACAGGTACGATCATATTACAATGCAAAAGCGACGATTATTTACGACCTCACCAGATAACCTGTAAGCGACCTTTAAAACAAAGTTCTATTCTTTGTTCAACTTGCTCTCTCAAGCAGTTCAACCACTGCAGAGTGTCTGGATGACCCACACCGTTTGGCACAACGACAGAAGCAGGTTGACTTTGGCAAGAATACAGTCGGCTACGACATCTATGTACAGACCATCCCTAAGTATGTCACCTGATAATGGAGGCATGTTCAAGTTTACGATTGACTTTTGTCCAATGCAGGTGGCAGCGTAAGAATAGCGACCCTCAAACTCCTGACAAGTACCAACCTTGCAGCACCCGGTCATGGCAGGGTCAGGTCAGAGCATGGAGAAGGGCCCTGCATCGTTGGGACCCGGCTGGTGACAATGAGGAAAAGCTTACCATGGATGAGATTGCCCTGTGTGACTTGTGAACCTCATAGCAGGTCCTCCTTTTTAGTGTTGTCTGTGATTTTTTTTTGTTGTAGTTAGTGTATGTCATTTCTTTATGTATTCATGAAGTGTGCTCTGAATATGCTGTAATAATAAAAACAGAATCATCCCCCCCCCCTTCAAAAAATAAAAAGGCCTAAAATATTACTTTTATTGTAGACCAGACATTCTTGTGATGTTCCCATTGAGAATGTCCACAATAAAATTAAAATACACTGGAGGACACCATACTGCTCCTTCCTGTATAGTACTATAGTACAGTGACCCTGGAAAATAACATAAATCAAACCAAAAAATTGTGCAAGAGGAACCAGGATTAATTTTAACGTGTTCATACCTATGACCCGGATCATTCATGTGATATTAGAAAAAATGCAAGAAACACTAACACGTAACAAATTCACACGTTTATGCGCTGGATTCATCAACTTTTCTCTTTTTCTTTGACGGTGAGCTAGGTCCGCTGTCTTCAGTGAATAATCGCTTGTTGCTAGGAGCTTTCTTATCATCTTCTCCAGTGTCTGGGGGTCGACCTGGTGCTATCATGGAATGGTAGGTTGGTCACACAATCTGCTCCTCACATACAAACACACACAACCAACCTCCTTCTCCTCTGCTCCTAAGTGCCTTGGTACCAGTTGGCTCCATCACATACTTTGTGGCCAGGTAATCCTAAAATGCAGAGACAGCTGGTGTAAATGATCATCGCATCGGCAGCCTTCCAGCCAAAGCATATGCGTACATGTGGTCATCTAACACACACCTGCACAGTTTCAAGGACATCTGCTCGCATTTCTTCAGCCATCTTGTGACTGTTAAAAGCAAGGTTGAAACGGCCCTGCCCCCTAATACCCCTCCCTCAGCAATTACTCATGCCTTTCCTTACACATCATGGTCAGATTTGTTGTACATGAAGGCATTCTGGAACATCAGAAGTATGTCTCGCTGGAACTCGGTGTCTGTCTTGATAAGCTGCACATACACACATGCTATCGGCCAAAACCAAACACAACAAGTGGACAGCTTACCCCGTTCTCAATATTTTTCTTAAGAGTAGTGAGATCCATTGGCCTGCAAACAATAATGAATAAAGTGTTAAACAATGTTCTATAACTGATGACCAATGAACTCTGACTATAGTCTGTTGACCGCGTTACATACAAACCTAGTGAGCTGCATTTACAAGCATTATTCTGGTCTCCAGGCTAGTTCTCTCACCTATGTACCTGATTCCCAGACTAGTCCCCTCACCTATGTATCTGGTCCCCAGACTAGTTCCCTCACCTATGTATCTGGTCCCCAGACTAGTACCCTCACCTATGTATCACGTCATGGTAACCAGGCGCGTCCTCGTCTTTCACACGGTGCAGGAACAGGTTAGCGTATTTGTGCTGGGCCGCCGCCCTCCACACTAGCATGATGGACTTCCGCCACGACCTCCGGGCATGTTGGGACTCTGAGTCACCTCCCTCACTAACACACACACACACACACACACACACGCACACACGCACCACATACATATATGTAATATATACTTTCCACGAAGCTACTGTAACTGTTTCGCAGCAAGTAATACATGACCCCTCCCCCACCCATTAGTCCAGCTGAATGTCACCCACAAGTTACAAGAAACACAGCCCTGACAATTACCCTGGTGAGAAGGCGGGGCTTTGCAGGTTTGAAGGCAGTGATGACGACATGTCATCATCAATGTCAGAATCAGATTGCAGTTCAGGCACCTGCATGAGAGAAAAGAGAGGGTGAGGGAGAGGGAGGGAGGGAGAGAGAGAGAGAGAAGAGAGATGAAGAACACACAATACCCCGCCAACAGAGCTACAAAGCAGTAACCATTTTGAAACCCTTCACCATACCTCTCTCTTTCTCCTTTGTGTGGCTGGGGAAGGAACGGACGAGTAAGATGTAATGTAAAAAATTGATTAAACGAGGGCATCACAACTTACGCTGGTACAAGGCTTTGGCACGTTTTGTACTCTGAGCTGCTTCCTCCTCCCCATCTCCTTCCTCCTCTTCCTCCGAGTTATCTATGCTCTCTGCTTGGAAAGACTGCTCCCGTATTTCAGCCTTGATTCGACCACGCGCTGCAGGTGACTTTGATTTGGCAACCGCTTTCCTTGCCTTCAGCAGCTCCCTCTTAAGCGTGCTACCAAGAATGCCAGGTTTATCCTTTCCGCCATCAGCTGCACCAGGCTTGCTGGGGGCACTGGTAGCTTGATCCTCTGAAGTGGTAGGCACGGCCATTACCTCGTCGTTGGACGCCGCCTCGACTTTCACATGCGGAATGCTTATAGGCACGACCTTGGCTTGGTCGTCCTGCACAGCAGGTATGACCTTGGCTTGGTCCTCAGGGAGGCCAGGTTTGGTCTTAGCCTGCTCTTCCTTAGTAGCAGGCTTGGCCTTGGCTTGCTCGTCCCTAACAACGCCGGGCTTGGTCTTGACTTGCTTATCCAGGGGAACTGGTTTGGATTTGGCGGCAAACGCCTTCGAGTCCTGGGCACCCTTCTTAGCCACGCCCTTCTTTCCCTTGTGCTCCAAGTGGGTTGCCTTGTGATGCTGTGCCTTCAACGGGACAGACGAAGGTGGACTGCCCCCCAACTGCCCCACCCCCGACTCCGGCTGAACTGGTTTCCCACCTGGCCGTTCCTCTGGTCTAGGTGGAACGGGACGTGCCTCTACGGTAGCGGATGGCTCTTGCTTGGGCACGGTGGGTGGAGTCTCAGCGCCCTTGTTCACAGGTGTAGGAGGGTCCTTCTCCCTCACTTCAACAGCACCCAGTGGCTTGGCCTCCCTAGGCGATGATGGCACTACAGCAAGTGATGGCGGCACAGACGCAACAGGTGACGACTCCAAAGGAGGAGGCCGTGGTCGAACGGGGTGCACGCCGAGCCCAACGTCCTGCTCGGCCTGGGGACTGGGAACAGGTGGTGTCGACAGGAGCAGCGGGGACTTGAGGGGCGCAGAGGGAGACCTGAGGGGGGTGGGGGGACGAGCCGGCACCGCAACAGCAGCTACAGCCGTCGCCACGACGGTGCTAACTGCCACGCTGCCACCGCCGGGAGTCCTCAAAGTGGATGCCGCCAGAGGCCCGTGCTCTCCCACCATTGGTGGAGGGAGCGTGCCGGCCGCGCCCCCCCCCAGGCCTGTACTCACAGTGACAGTAACACCCGACTGCTTGTCCTTACTGCTGGGCTGGTCCGGCAAGAGGTGCGACACAGGTTTGGTGGGTGTGGGGACCTTGAAAGTGATGTACTTGGATAACGGTGACGGTACAGGGCTGAATATCTCCGGGACAATAGTTGGGCGTGTTCCAGGTGCTTCGGAAATGGGAGACGGTGCAGGTCGTGACGAATCAGAAGACGAGGAGGACGACGACGACGACGGAGGGAGAAGCAGCAGAGGTGGTGGCCTTTGGTGGTCAGGCTTGACTGGCCATGCAAGCAACACAGGCCTTGGCTGGACCTGGTTGTGGTCTTCCCTCGGGAGGGGAGTAAGTCTTGAATCTGGAGTTTTCGGTTCCGGACTCACAAACTCCGGAATGGGGACGGTCACGCCACCCAAACACAGACCATTCCTAGTTGCTTCGGGCGATGCAGGAGATGTGGTGGGCAGTGGGGGTGTGGTGCATGGGGGGGACGCAGGTGGAAGGGGTGGGGGTGGAGGTGGAGAGAGGGGAGGAGGCATAGGTGGAAGGGGAGGTGGAGGTGGTGGAAAAGACTGGTGAGGGGGGCGGGTTGTAGGGAGGGGTGGCGGAAAGGGCAGAGACAGAGGGGATGGTGGAGGTGCAGGAGAAGGCAGTAAGGTGAAAGGTGGCACATGGGTGTGCGCAGGGACTGTCGGGGGTCGAGGGACAGCCGTAAGCACAGAAGAAGGTGAAAATGCCACAGGAGTGGCCATAGGGGAGAACAGGGGTGGGAGGGGCAGATGTAGAGACAATGGAAGTGTGGAGGGATGAGACACAGGAAGTGTGGAGGGATGAGATACAGGAAGTGTGGAGGGATGAGATACAGGAAGTGTGGAGGGATGGGACAGAGAGTGTGCAGCAATGGGACAAAACGCAAGAGGGAGAGATGATGGCAAAGAAGGAAACGATGTTGGAGGAAGGGGACTCTGAGTTATTGGTTGAGGAGGAGCAGAGGCAGGAAGAGGGGATGAGGTGGTGACAGGGGTTGAGGTGGGGAGAGGGGATGAGGTGGGGAGAGGGGATGAGGTGGGGAGAGGGGATGAGGTGGGGAGAGAGGTTGAGGTGGGGAGAGGGGATGAGGTGGGGAGAGGGGATGAGGTGGGGAGAGGGGTTGAGGTGGGGAGAGGGGATGAGGTGGGGAGAGGGGTTGAGGTGGGGAGAGGGGATGAGGTGGGGAGAGGGGTTGAGGTGGGGAGAGGGGACGAGGTGGGGAGAGGGGATGAGGTGGGGAGAGGGGATGAGGTGGGGAGAGGGGTTGAGGTGAGGAGAGAGGTTGAGGTGGGGAGAAGGGTTGAGATGGGGAGATGGGTTGAGGTGGGAAGAGAGGATAAAGGAGCAGAGATGGGAAGTGGGGATGAAGTGGGTAGAGAAGCAGAGACAGGAAGAGATGAAATATGAGTGGACGGAGCAGTGGCAAGCAGTGGGAGGTGTGAGGAACACGCCGGCAGAGGTGAGGAAGAAAATGGAGATCTCATTCCGTCTGCGATTGTAGCAGGCTCAGTCCTTGCCTGCCTAGCAGCAGTGGTTGAAAGGTTAACCAGAGCAGGTGGAGCAGGCGCAGCAGGTGGTGGGTTAGTGAGCTCGGACAATGGTTCGGGTGAAGTGGGCGAAAGGAGGGACAGCTCGGACGAGAAGAGGGGCAGAACGGTTGTGAGCTCAGAGGAGAGAGAAGGCAACGGAGTGTCCAGTCCCGCTGTCAAAGACAGGGGCTTGACCAATTCGGGAAGTGGTGGCAGTACACACTTAGCCAATTCTGGAAGTGGAGAATAGTAGGTCGCAGGTTTAGTTGTTGACTCTGTGTTGTCCAACTTTGCTAAGGGAGGAATGCTGCCGTTGGCAGCAACAGCCGTGGGCATGATGGGAGAGGCGGTGGTGGTGGTGGTACAGCCTTGGAGGCTGGCTGTTGCCATGCCAACAACTGACTCGAACTTGTCTCTGCCCACCTGCTGCACAGACAGCAACGATTTATGTACATCTGCCGACCTAACCAGTAGAGTGGGTTTGGCCTTGTTAGTACCGCCTGTCAAAAATAAATCATAAATTAATTTTTAAAAACTGGTTGGTGTATGATACATGCAAATAACATTCCAACGGTTAGTGCTGCAATCCAAAGCTCTGTTCGATTCAGTCATATGCTTGTTATGCCAATCTAGCATTGCAACTTAGGAACATGCGATGGGTACAGTACTGAGGAAATGTTTATAAATATGGTCGCCAACACTTTTTTGAGTGCATAGGGGTTCCAAGTTACCTGAGACATTTGATTCTCCTTCATCGTCTTTAATTTCAAGACCACTGTGCAGCAAAAGTTGGATCAGGCAGCAAACACACACACACACACACACACACACATACACACACATACACACACACACAACATACACATACACACACACAACATACACATACACACACACAACATACACATACACACACACACTTACACTTCAATCTCCTGCCACATGTCTGATAGGCGCTCATCACTCTCATGATTCTCAATCTGCTCCACCTCTTTTTTCAAGGCTCTTGAAATACAAGAAATATTGGAGGTGATGGTTATAGGTGGCCATGCCTTACACATATTGGAGGTAATGGTTATAGGTGGCCATGCCTTACACATATTGGAGGTAATGGTTATAGGTGGCCATGCCTTACACATATTGGAGGTAATGGTTATAGGTGGCCATGCCTTACACATATTGGAGGTAATGGTTATAGGTGGCCATGCCTTACACATATTGGAGGTAATGGTTATAGGTGGCCATGCCTTACACATATTGGAGGTAATGGTTATAGGTGGCCATGCCTTACACATATTGGAGGTAATGGTTATAGGCGGCCATGCCTTACACATATTCCTGTCTTATTTTTTCCAAAGTGTGATTCAGTTCACTGATTCTTTTCTCCGTGAGGTGCCGTACAATCTGTTCCTCCACTGTTTCCACTATGGAGGTGGGAGTGGAATGGGAGGAAGAAGTGCAGGTGGAAGGAGGGGGGTGAAGGAGGAGGAGAAGATTGTGAGAGTCTAAGAGGAAGGACCATGACTACTGCACTAACCTGTTTCGGGTGCTCCATCGATGCTCCTCTTCCTTCTGCCCAGAACAGAGGGTGAGAAAAAAAGTGCTTGGCAGGACAAAAGGGAAAGCTAGCACAACACAATATGTTCATACTTTGGAGTGGAGGCTCGATCCAGCATAGAAGAATACTGAAGTGCGCAGTTCTATGGTCGTGCGTGCGTACGTATGCGTGGTGTGTGTGCGTGCGTGCGTGCGTGCGTGTGTTTTCGTGTGTGTGTGCGTGTGTGTGTGTGTGTGTGTGTGTGTACGCGTGGTGTGTGTGCGTGTGTGTGCGTGTGCGTGTGTGCGTGTACCCGCGCGCGCGCTCGATTAATCTCTTCCTCCTCAATCACAACAAACCTTCTGAGAGAAGTAGTCCGGTGGACGTACATCTTCCGCTAATGGTTTGACTGCTCTACTTACTGAAACCCTGGAGAAATGGCACGCATAAACAGAGCTGCACTTCAATTGGAAAACTGTACGCGCTTAGTACCAGTTCTGATCTCCACTTCGCTGCACTGCAGAAGCTAAGATCAGCTGCTCACTCACAGACCACTCCGCTATGGGTCCCAAATATACTCCTGTGCGAAAGTGCGTAGGTTACTAATGAAGGAGCTTTCTGCGTTTACTTACCCTTGCATACGGCCATAGCCATCAAAAAACGCGCGTTCGTGACAATGACGTCACCTTAATTACAAAGCTTTAATAATTTTTGCGCAGTGTTGAAATTCTCCGGCTATAACCTTTGTATGTATGGGGAATTGCTATAAATCGGGCACGCAGAGGCAACGACTGCCCCAAGAAGACGCCGACATACCAGGTAGGATCGCGACGTAAAGTGCACTCACTTTGAACTATGCGCGCCACTTTAGTGGCCGTCGGACAGAACCGCTCCCTCATTCACGAGCGTGTGGTGTGGACGAGTGACGTCCCGCTGACCGAAGGGCAATTGAGGGGGAAGCGGGACACGTTCTGGGACACAGCTCCCGCGTACGAGGGTCGAAGAGAAATCTGGGAGGCGCTGAGAGCGGCCGCCGACGCAGCAGATGCCGGCGACTATGACCTAGCTCAAGCTATCCTGGACGGGGCAAACGTAACCATACCAACGGGTAAGGGAGGTGAAAGCCTGCCGTTGTGTAGCCTACCTATTCTGAGCCTTGTCCCCCCCCCCCCCCCCCCCCCCCCGCAGGTCAGCTCACAGAAGCGTACGACGAGTTGGGGAACAGATATGTGATCCCCCCTTACTGCCTGAGCCCGCCAACCAGCGCTGAGGTGCAACCGCTTGCTTCGCGCGCGGGCAACAAGCACGCCACCAAGCCTCCACAGACGAGCACGGACGTGGGCGCCCCCGTGACCGTCAGAGTGCGACTTTCCACCACGGGTGAGGATCTGAACGTAAACCTCCCGTCGGCAGCGACCATTGGGGACTTGAAAATCAAGCTGTGCGCGGAGAAGAACATGCAGTCGCAAAAGATAACTATGTTGTACGCGGGGAGGGTGCTGGCCAACAGTTTGGTCGTTGGTGACCTTAGCATTCCAAAGGGCTATGTAATTCAAGCTGTTTTGTCGCTTTAAATGTGTACGTTCGTTGTGTCTCCGAAATATGGAGGTGTCTTTGTCAGCAAGCGTCTTGTAATGGGTGTAATATCATCCCTTTTCAAGAGTAAAAGCAGCGGGCCATTCACCATTTTCACACTTCTAAACATATTTTCGAACGCTTAAAAATACGGTTTCAATCACCCCCCACCCACCCACCCACCCCCCCCCCCACCCCCACTACAGACTTTTTATCTCTGTTTTTACTCAACGTACATGATGTGTAAAAAGACTCATTATGGGGTGCGATTTAGAAAGCTTCCTTTGTCCATGAAATTAAAACTAATTATGGGGTGCGATTTAGAAAGCAATCTTCGCTTTGGAATACTCATCCTTTTCCATTTCATTCTTAAATAATATAATCCCTGGCAGTGGTCCGTCATATTGCATTTTCAAAACTCTTATGATAACAAAACAAAACAAAACAAAAAAAAAAAAAAAAAAAACGGAAATTGTGCATAGTGCATACGACGGATCACGTGATTCAACTGCATTACATCCCCATGGCGAAGACTAAAGTGTGTTTGATAGTGATAGACGGCTGGGGCATCTCAGAGAACAAATACGGTGAGATTTTATTCTGCGCTCTCCCATGGTAGAGGCATATTTCGTGCTCATATGTGTGTATGTATGCACCCCCAACCCTTCACCAAAGCATGTGAACACGAGAGTGAGACACCTTGTGAGTCGTTCTAATATAAAGTGTCCGCTCTGCTGTTACAGTATAGCTCTCCAACGATACAGCCTGGGTTAACATGTAGCATCACGTGTGGTGGTGGTGGTGGTGGTTGTGTGTGTGTGTGTGTATGTGTGTGTGTGTGTGTGTGTGTGTGTGTGTGTGTGTGTGTGTGTGTGTGTGTGCTTCAGAGCCATTCCCATAAAGTTTAAGGGGCTGTAGGCGGGTGAGGGGCAGTAACAAGGGTCAAATAAATAATATCATAAACGATTTTAAACAGGCTATTGGTTAGAACTATTTCCTACTTCTGTCCACACTACCCAGTATATTGTATCACAGGGACGGATACAGGATTATATGGCGCGGCCCAGCTGGGTGGTCTGGGGGAGGCGATGTAAGCTCCCCGGGGTCCACATTTATTTTCGCATTTTGGCCGTAATAACTTGCATATTGAACATAGAAATGGTTATGAATACTTCGTCATCAGTTCGTTAGGGGACACAACACCCTAAATCCGCCGACGTGGTTGCCCTTAGCTATCATTCACAGCAATGCTTCTAGACCTTTTAAGAAGCACAAGTATAGGTTAAACGGTACAAGTGCCGCTTAATTATTCATAGTATAGTTTTCGACCCGCGCACTCTGAACCTTGATATAATTACATTTGATTAAATCAATTTATAAACAATACATAGAAAAATTCAAAGGATGTCCTTTGGAGGCCAAGGGAGGGAGCTAAACTTATATGGCTGTGTTAATTAATAATAGTAATAATGAGTCAAAAATCCATTAACGTTAGCCCTGGTGTGGTGCAATGCAAGGGCTCTCCTATGTAGAGCATGTACAGACTGAATGCATCTTAGATTTATATATGCAGTGTAGTTAGTTTTAAGTCATGCACGCAACAGGTAGGCTCTGCATGCCGCATGTATGCTAATATGGGACAAGTGTCCAGCAAAATCAGGCTTCTGGGGTTATAATTTGTGTATCTTTGCAAGCGTACAATGCTTTCCTTTCAAATCTCGTACACGTGTTCCCACACCATTCTTCTCTAATTAAACCAGTTTTGGTGCTCTAGCTATTTTCGTTGCCCTGAGTACAAAATTTGCCAACCCGTCGGGTTAGAATTCCCCAACCCATCGGTTTAGAATTCCCTGTATCTCCAAGTACGAGTGTCAATTTGTAGAGGAGTCCTGTAGCTATTTAACAGTCCAGATCGTTGACTTGGCTGTTATCTGTTATGTAGATATTGGTTTGCAAATTGAGTGCACGCTTTCCTGCTCGGTTTGCGCCAATGATTTAAGCAAACCGCGCCCCCCATTCAATATATGGGAGGTGTATGCCTACATCATTGGTGCGAATCGTGTGGGAAAATGTTCACTTACTTTACAGTGCTATATCCTCATAATGGATAACATTCAAGCCAACAATCTGGGCAATTAAGTAGCTACAGGATTCCTTCTATAAACATGCCGAATATGACAAGCTTAAGACACCCGCACCTGGAGATATGCAGAATTCTAACTGGATGGGTTGGTGAACTTTGTACCCACGGCTGCGAGAATATATACAGCACCAAAATCAGTGTACATAGAGAAAAATTGTGTGGGAAGGGTTGTACGAGATTTGAAAGGAAGTGTTGTAAGGTTGCAAAGATAATACAGATTTATGTGGCACACAGTGATAAATTATAACCCCAGAAGCCAGATGTTGCGTGTCCCGTACATATATATGTATATATATATGGAACAGTGTCCAGCAAAATCACCCTTATGATACTTTATCAAATTTTCCAGGACAAGCAAAAGAAAAGTAACGCTCACATTGAAATGTATGGCTAATTATAAATTCAGTGCCTAATAACTTTATGATGGATAGTCCAATTTAGGATGTGTAAGGACCATTTGATAGAAGCTCTTTGGAGTTCATGGAAAAACTATCCAGAAGGGTGATTTTGCTGGACCATATATTTCAATAAGTAGCTTTTTATTTGTGTAATGGGTAATAATATGGTTATTTATGCAATGAGTTGTAATGTTGTAATCTCCGTATGTTAATGTGGTATTGCTATCCAATTACAAAAAAAAATTGTGTTTTAAAGTGTTTCGATCACGGTTGTTATATATTATTATCAGCACCAAGTTGGTGTCTTATTTATTATGATTATTTAATATAAAATGATAATGGAACTGTATGTTTTTATTGCGTGTTGTAATCCTTGTAGTGCATTTTCTGTAATGTCTTATATGTAATTGAATTTATAATTATAAATTGCTTCATATTTAACGTACTTCAAATTACACCAATTTATATAACATCCATTTTGATTCTCTTATGTGTTACAAGGTGTTAGTGACAAAGTTGTGATAGAGAGAACCCATAGTTTATACAATGGGCATGTTAGGTGTAGTGGGTTCTCTCTATCACAACTTTGTCACTAACACCTTGTAACACATACAGTAGCCGCTGCACATCAGCACTTCCACACATCAGCACAAATAATTACATTCACAAGAAGGTTGTAGAAGCTGTTTAGTGATAGTCAACCATTTTACGCACAGTGAATACCATTATATGACTTTGCTAAGGGAAACTAACAACCTTTTTAAGAATGTAAATATTTGTGCTGATATGTAAATATGTGAAAGTGCTGATGTATGAGCTGCTACTGTAAGAGAATCAAAATGGATGCTATACTTAAAATAGGTTTCCCAGCCCAATGCATAAGAATCCCAGTAAAATATAAAGCAAAGTGATCTAGCGCTGGTGTAATTGGGTCCTGGTATGTTATTTTTTGCTTACTATACGTGTAATTCTCATAACATATTCATCGTCTACTTTAACCCCTTATGCATAACAATAAAAATCTGCATTGCTTTTTGTTGCATGGGCTAGAACCTATCATACAGAGCAAGTATTGTACTAACACTTGTAAAGACCCTATGGAAATCTCCCTTCAAAGTGCTAAAAAAATTAATTATTCAAATGGTTGCATTTTATAAACCAAATAACTTGGGGTATACAAATATGGAACAGTGTCCAGCAAAATCACCCTTATGATACTTTATCAAATTTTCCTGAACAAGCAAAAGAAAAGTAACGCTCGCATTGGAATGTATGGCTAATTATAAATTCAGTGCCTAATAACTTTATGATGGATAGCCCAATTTAGGATGCGTAAGGACCATTTGATAGAAGCTCTTTGGAGTTCACGGAAAATGAAAAAAATTGAAAACTTGAAAAACTATCCAGAAGGGTGATTTTGCTGCACACCGTCCCATATACAGCAATTTAGTGTAGTTTGAAAGGGAGAATATATATGGAAAGTTGTGCAAGGATATGAGATGGTGATGGTTTGAGGGTGGTCCTGTTTCCTGTGAAATGACCCATAATAGGGACAGATCACGACAAAATTTTGTGACCCAATATCCTTGTCCGAATCGGGCTGGAAATTAGAAGCAATTTATTACTCCTACCGTAAGTTATGGCAGGTTCAAACTCTGTGGGGTATCAGACGTTGCAATACTGGCACAGAGCAAGTTCAAGACCCCAAAATGTATTATACTGTAGAGCAAAGGTGTAGTATGAAGTCTTGAAAATAAGGCATTGATAGCCTTTACCATTCAGGCGTTATGACGATTCAAACGCAAAGGATTTTATAACATTTGGGTCACGAAATTTTGTTGTGAACTGTCCTAATAATAATAATAATAATAATAATAATACATTTCCTGTCTAACAACCCGGCTTGCCATTGGGTCTCCAAAATCAAAGAGTAGCTGTGTGTATGAAATATACAGCAGGCTTAATCTGACCTTGACCAGATCTATTGTGAGAGCAATAATGGTCCGGACTCTCGTATCTTAATCTATTTTATTTTACTTTATCTGTAGGTGTATAATCCATGGTCATGTAATTAATAATAATAATAATAATAATAATAAGCCAGTTGAATATGACTCTGGTTCGTTCCATCGCCAGAGCCATCCTGGCCAGGGAGCTCCCACCCTCCTAACTGCTATTAGCTTGTGCCTTTGTGTGTATAATAAATAATAATAGTGTGTAGTGTAGTAGTTTTAATGTGGGTATATGTTATAATTATTATTTTTATAACATTACAGGGAACACACAAAGTATACAAAATGATAATTATATGTACATTACATCACAAGGATATATGCTACTATTAATGTTTAATAATTAATAATAACTTTACAATGACTCACAACATTTATGGACAAGGAGGTAAAGTGTACATGTCACTAAAGGGCCCATTATTAGGGGCTAATCACACGCCATGTTTTTTTTTTTTTTTTTCAAGTTTCAAATCATTTAACAGATAGTCTCTTTGGAATGCACGGCCCAAGCCAATGGCCTGAATTTTTAATTATGTGTACATTGTGTCAACTTTGACTCAAAATATAATTAAGATGACATAAGTGATGTTAATTTTGCGGAGGCAGCAATAGCTCTATAGTTATGGTAGGGTGTCTAAATTATTATAGCTTATAGGTGGAGAAAGGCTATGGGGTGGGCATAATTACGGGTGGGGAAGGCGTGGATATGTGTCATTATTTCAAAACTGTAATTCAGGGGGACACCTTTAAACTCTCTGAGTGGAGTGTCTTCCATTTTTGGCTGTAGTTGTTATGCTCAAAGTATTGGGGTTGAGGCTATGACATGACAATCAAACTGATCTCAAGACCATTGGAGGTGAAAACAGCTGAATGTCCATCTGATACAGCAGAACATCTTACACATAATACATCATATGGAAAGCAGTATTTGCTAGGTGAAAGACATTGTATCATTTGATCGTATAGATTGTACTCAAACCTTTCAATAGCTCCATTAGTGAACAATGTAATGGGCCAAGGAGATAAGGGCACGGGGGTGGTGTATGCTCCCCCTCCCCCAGTATTATTTGACATTGAGAAGGGTTGTCATACTCTTTCCAATTATTGCCCATGCTGAAATACTTGTGAAGAATTTTCACCCTGCAGTGTTGTGAAAATAAATTGTATTTCTAGTAACAGGTTTTACACCTAAGGGATCAATAGTTCAAATAAATAAATAAAACTTATAAAATGAAATTACAGCAAAAGGGGAAGTCTTATATGGTGTGAATAGTTTGCTCCCCCCCTCAACATCAACGAGACACCACCTTGTCTCCCCCCCCCCTCCCCCTCCCCAAAATAAAATGGCCATCATTGATGGCACACACGTTCCAACTTTTAAAAAGAGTTACTGTCAGTGTGTTGTAAATGCTATAGATGTGAGTTGAAGTTTTCTTAAAGATATTCTATATGGAACCTTGCTAATGCAGGTTCCGATGTGCAGTAGGGCACCTTAGGGTGTCAGGTGATGTGCAGTAGGGCACCTCAGGGTGTCAGGTGATGTGCAGTAGGGCACCTCAGGGTGTCAGGTGATGTGCAGTAGGGCACCTCAGGGTGTCAGGTGATGTGCAGTAGGGCATCTCAGGGTGTCAGAGCATACATACTGTCCATCCCAACACACCATTCAGCCTTATTTTCTACCCAGCGAGGAGGGAAGACAGGGACAGAAGATGCTTTGGGAAGTCCAGGGATAAAGGGATGGGGTCGGGTGCAGGGAGAAATTTTTCCCACCCTGTCACTAAATTAGATATTTACCACGCCTGGTTCTCAGGTTTAAGAGAAAAGGTTGGGGTAGACTAAAAGTAAGGCCAACACTGTAATGACATTCAATCAAAAATTAGATGAAACTCACGCAGTACTTCTGTTTCAGATAATGGTTAAGTAAGCTTGCTTCTACTAAGGACGCAGCCCCCCTTCTAGGGGATATGCAACAGGGACATGCACACATGGGGTTATCTCTGCGGAGATGGGCACCAGGCCACCCATTATGAAGTATTATTGAGCTACGGGTCCTGCTTCTTGCTAGGACTACTGTGTGACACCCCCCCAAATCACTGGAGTGCCTTGCTTCATGCTAGGACTACCCCCATCACTGGAGTGCCTAGTATTGAGCCTGCAGGACCCCTTTAGTAAATGATATCGTAGGTTCAAAACGCCAGTATGTGTCTACTTTGTTAGTCCAATTTCACGATGTGGACACATAGGGGCTTGATCATCTCATGGCTTCACTCTGTATAGTATGTGAGAGCTCAACAGATGTTTCTCAAAGCATGTGGGCCCCCCCCCCCCCCCCCCCCCCCCCTTTCCTTCCCTCCGTTCTTATGTTCTCCCTGTTGTCCCCTTCTATCTGGCTCTTCCCTCTTCTCCTCCTCTCCTTACCAACCTCAACCGTACCAACCAGATAATGCGGTTGCTAGGCACCACATAATGGAAGACGTGTTGTTCAGGCTTTGCTGTTGCTAGCAGAGATCTAATTTGTCTGCATAACATTGTGAAGCTTAGTTCTGTAATACTTCAGAATTAAGATGATTGGGTGGGTGCACAGTATTATGTTTTTACCACTGTCTATGGGCATGTATGTGTGTGTATGCGTGTGCATGTGGGTGTGGGTGTATGTGTGTATGTGCGTGCGTGTATGTGTATGTGTGCATGTCTGTATTTGTGTGTGTATATGTGTCTGTACATGTGTGCCCTTCCTGTTTTACCAAATATGGTTCCACCTGTCCATGTTTGTGGATCACATCTATCCTCCAACCTTCTCCTTCCTATCCCTCTCCCTCCCATCCCCCACCTCCTCCCATTCCTTCCCCCTCCATCCCTCTCCCCTCCCACTTGCCCTCCTCTCCCATCCCTCTCCTTCTCACTTCACCTCCTCCCCATGCTTCCCCTCCCACTTCACTTACTCTACTTTGCTTCCTCTCTTTCCCTCCCTCCCTCTCCCTCTCCCCACCCTCTCCCCACCCTCCACCCTAACCACAGGGAATGCAATACTGAATGCAGAGACCCCGACCATGGATGAGCTATCTCGGGGTGAGTACCTCACACTGGATGCCAGTGGTCTCTCTGTGGGGCTACCCGAGGGGCTCATGGGGAACAGCGAAGTGGGCCACTTCACTATTGGCACGGGGCGGGTTGTCTATCAGGTGAGTCTGCTGGTCTGTTCAGAATTAAAAGTACCCTTTTTTTTTTTTCTTTGCTTTTGTTTGCATGCAGGACATAGTAGGTATTAACCTAGCCATCAAAAACAAGACTCTCTCCACTATGCCCAGTGTTGTTGAAGCGATGAAGTCGGCAAAGACAAAGAATGGCCGCATCCACTTCTTGGGACTGGTGAGTGTGGTGATCATGCTGTGAGATGGGAGTGTGTTAGGGCTCCTCCTCCCCCCTCCACCCCTCAGGTCAGTGACGGAGGTGTTCACAGTCACATTGAGCACCTCAAAGCTCTGCTTGTTGTTGCCAAGGAGGCAGGGGTGGAGCATTCCTTTGTCCACTTCTTTGCAGATGGCAGGGACACTGCACCCACCAGTGGAGGTTAGGTTTCTCAAGTACTTTTATAGCATTGCCTGTTAGCTTTGATGTAAAGGGGATGGCACGGACTGGATCCATTCTGGGGGATGGCACGGGCTGGATCCATTCTGGGGGATGGCATGGACTGGATCCATTCTGGGGGGTGGCACGGGCTGGATCCATTCTGGGGGATGGCATGGACTGGATCCATTCTGGGGGATGGCACGGACTGGATCCATTCTGGGGGATGGCACGGAGGATCCATTCTGGGGGATGGCACAGGCTGGATCCATTCTGGGGGATGGCACGGACTGGATCCATTCTGGGGGATGGCACGGACTGGATCCATTTCTGGGGGATGGCACGGACTGGATCCATTCTGGGGGATGGCACGGACTGGATCCATTTCTGGGGGATGGCACGGGCTGGATCCATTCTGGAGATCCATAGCACAGACTCGATCCATTTTGGGGGATGGCACGGACTGGATCCATTCTGGGGGATGGCACGGACTGGATCCATTCTGGAAAATGGCATGGGCTGGACCCATTTTCGGAAAGAGTATGGGTTATTTTAGCTCCATTCCAATGCTAGGGTGGAGGGGAAGGCTGGTGGTAATGAACTGGTTACATTCTGCACATAGTGAATTATGTTCGTGAGCTGCAAGAACACCTCGAGCGTGTGCAGTATGGTGTGCTGGCAACGCTCATGGGACGATACTATGCAATGGATCGAGATAGGAGATATGAGAGGACCAAGATTGCATTTGATGCTCTAACGAAGGGTGTGGGTGAGAGGGTGCAGGTTGATAACCTAATCAAGGTAAGTTTCCTCTGTGTGTGTGTGTGTTTGTGTGTGTATCTATCTGCACATGCTTGTATGTGTTTGTGTACGTCTGCTATTTGTGTGTGTGTGTGTGTGTGTGTGTGTGTGTGTGTGTGTGTGTGTGTGTGTAGACGATTGAAGAGCGCTACAGTTGGCCTGAAGGGAAGAGGGAAAATGATGAGTTCCTCAAGCCAATCATACTTGATACTGATGGTATGATCAGAGGTGAGCCTATTGATGTGTGTGTGTATGTGTGTGTGTATGTGTGTGTGTGTGTGTGTGTGTTTGTAAATCATATGGAGTTTTACTAAACTCCATATCCTTAGTGTACTAAAACTTCTATTGTACTAAATTTAGTAATGATTTACGCACACACACACACACACACACACACACACACACACACACACACACACACACACACACACACACACACACGTGTGATATGGAGAGGGCAAGAGAATATGATGCGTGGGTAGTAGGAATGTTTCTTTGAAATTCGTTCATCTCCTCCCTTTCTCTCTCTCCCCTCCCCTCCCCTACCCCTCCCCTTCCCTTCCTCTACCCCAGACAACGACACCGTTGTGTTCATCAACTTTAGGTCAGACCGTATGCGTCAGATAGCGGAGGCTATGGGGATCAAGCCTCAGTTTGCCACTGATGGAGGTGTGCCACAAAACCTGGTGAGTAGCAGGCCTCCTCCTCTGTTCAACATCACCCATCAGTGCCTCACTGCCTCCACAGAGTGTGTTTACTATGACTGAATACAACAAAGACTTCCCCTTTCCCATCTTGTTTCCTGTGAAGACGCCCATCAACACTGTAGCGGAGTGGCTGTCGTTGAAAGGACTGGCCCAGTACCACTGTGCAGGTGGGAGGGGGGTGTGATGGGGGGGGGGGGGGAGGAAGAGGATGGGGAGGTAAGAAAAATAGGAGAGAGGAGTGAGAGGGGATAGTTGGTATTATTCGGTAATAGAAAATTGCTATCACAGACATGAATGGGGTGTTTGTGTGTGTGTGTGTGTGTGTGTGTGTGTGTGTGTGTGTGTGTGTGAGCCCTACATCTGTGTAGAAATCACATCTTCATGTCTTGAACCAACACATCACTGCATGTTTCTGTACATCACTGCATGTTTCTGTACATCACTGCATGTTTCTGTACATCTGTGAACATCCAACATGGCCAGATCAAAGAGCTGGTCATTTTGATTAACCCAACATTTATCTAAAGGCTGTGTGATCTCAGGAAGTAGTCTACACATTTCTCAGTAACTAGTCAGTCACTGGCTTTTGGGGTAGTCCTTTTCCAGGTTGCTTGGGTTTAGGGGAAGGAAAGAGAGGAAGAGATGTTTGGTATATGAAAGACAGAAAGATAGGCAGAATTTGTACAATTGATAATGGTGGGAGGAAGGAGCCTCGAATGCTGGGCGACCCCCTTGGTTACATACCTCTTTCCTGTCGATATGAGTGGACTTTCCCCCACCCCCACCCCCCCACCGCATCATTCTGTAATTGCATACTTCCCTTTTGTTGTATTGATTGCATGTCCCTTCCGCCCTGTTGGTATGAGGGGGTCATCATGTCCCTTCCCCCTGTTGGTATGAGGGGGTCATGATGTCCCTTACCCCCTGTTGGTATGAGGGGGTCATCATGTCCCTTCCCCCCTGTTGGTATGAGGGGTCATCATGTCCCTTCCCCCTGTTGGTATGAGGGGGTCATTATGTCCCTTCCCCCTGTTGGTATGAGGGGGTCATTATGTCCCTTCCCCCCTGTTGGTATGAGGGAGTCATTATGTCCCTTACCCCTGTTGGTATAAGGGGGTCATTATGTCCCTTACCCCCTGTTGGTATAAGGGGGTCATTATGTCCCTTACCCCCTGTTGGTATGAGGAGGCCATTATGTCCCTTCCCCCCTGTTGGTATGAGGGGGTCATTATGTCCCTTACCCCCTGTTGGTATGAGGGGGTCATCCCTTGTTTACATACTCTTCCCCTATTCATGCAGTTGATGTAAATTGAGTGGTAAATGATTTTTCTTTCGTTGTCTCTTAAGGATGGCATGGTGGGTGTGGCATTCTCTGGGGCCAACCCATTTTGACAATTGCCACAATTTATCATTATTAATATTTATTATTTGATTACATGAATACGCGTTTTAACCCTTTTGATGCATGTATGAGGTATCCTTAACCCCCTCCACTCCAGAGACTGAGAAGTATGCTCATGTGACATTCTTCTTCAATGGTGGACAGGAGAAGCAGTTTCCCCTTGAGGACCGGTGTCTTGTCCCCTCCCCAAAAGTACCGACCTATGACCTGCAGCCTGAGATGAGTTGTAATGGTGTTGCTGAAAAGGTGAGCCTTAGGGAAGGGAATAAAACGATCAGGGAGGGAGGGGGGGGGTGTTGGGAGAGCGTGAAGGAGGGAGGTGGGAAGGAGTGAAGACAAAATGGGTTGGGATGGTGCTGATTCATTGCTATGGCTGCCTCAGATGGTGGAAGCCATTAAGAGCGGGAAGTACTCGTTTGTCATGTGCAACTTTGCGCCTCCTGACATGGTGGGACACACGGGTGTGTACGACGCTGCTGTCATCGCATGTGCTGCCACAGGTGAGTTGCCTTGAATACTCCCATGTACCCTCTGCTCTTAGATCACACGATCTCCCTAAAATATTTTCAGTGCATGTGAGTTTCTGTCTTGGGTCACCTGATCTGCATTTAGTTCACAACTCCTTGTTTAGCTTCTATTGCAGCTCACTAGCTCTCGTGTGAGCAATCTTTTACATTGCATCCTTAAACGTTGGGTGGCCATTTTAATGTATTATGCCCTGTTTTCAGATAAAGCTATTGGGAGTATCAAGAAAGCTTGCGAAGAGAGTGGCTATGTACTGCTCATTACATCCGACCATGGCAATGCAGAACTGATGATTGACGAGGAAGGGAAACCTGTTACAAAGCATACCACATTTAGGGGTGAGGACAGATTGGAAGGTTGACGGGATGAATGTGCATGTGTGCATGCGTGTGTGTTTGTGTGTGTGCGTGTGCAGGTGTTTTTGGGAGTGGGATGGGGTGATATGTGCCATTTAATGCCACGTGCATAACAAAGACATTGGTACGAATATGTGAACAGTGGGGGAACGGTATGTGTGTTGTGTTTTAACCTTGTCCTGGTCAGAGGGACAGCAGGTATGTATGCGTTGTTTTGCCCAAGAATGCCGTTGAGTGATGGGAACAGCTCCAGGCAATTTTTGTAAGCACATTGCAAAAGCATTGGTGGTCTTAAGCATTCATGGCCAGTTGTTGAGGGGCGTTCTCTTTTATTACCCTTCTATGGGCATGAGGGTATGTGATGGTATGAATACTGTTTTCTGCTGATGTAAGCTTTTGTGTGAGGTTGGTTGTGGCAAGACTTCAAAGCCATCCCTCTCCACGAGTGTTTGGTTACCCAATTAGTGGAGATCACCTTGTGACTTCGTACCACATTGTCCCCAGACCCACAGCAAAGAACGGGAATGTACATATGCGCCCTTTGTGCTGGGCTAGTGTTTCGTCGGTACACATCCTGCCCATTTCGGGCATCACCTCCTTTTGAGACAGGGCCTTTTGACCCCTCAGTTATTACACTGGAATGCCTGTAGTGCCTTTGTGTCAACTCTCATGTCTGTGCGCATGGATTGCTGGTATGTGCCCAGGTAGCATTGTGGCCATTGATGGTGCACGTAGCGCTCATACCTGTGCAGACAATGGTTCCCTTCTGTTTGCTATTGCTTATATTTTGTACACACACACACACACACCACACACACACACACACACACACCACACACACACACAACACACACACACACACACACACATACACTTTGCAACCAGTTCCTTTCTGCATGCATGGAGGCAGCTTCAAATTTCGCAAGCCTTCCCACAATGCAGGCCTGTCGGATGTGGCACCTACCTTACTGGAAATCATGGGATTGGAGATACCACCAGAGATGAATGGTGTGTCCTTGTTGGAGAAGCTGTAAGCTGCCTTGGAACCAGTTAACTGAGAACCGACATCTTTTGTATTAGGACTTGATATTATATCAATGCTCTGTACCATGTTATATCTATCGTATTATTGAAATTTAATGCACAATTGTTTATTTTTTTCCCTTCTTTTCTGCTGTGATATGCAACACTAAACAGCTGAGCTTTTCATCACCATG
Source organism: Eunapius fragilis (assembly GCA_963681505.1). Taxonomy (NCBI): domain Eukaryota; kingdom Metazoa; phylum Porifera; class Demospongiae; order Spongillida; family Spongillidae; genus Eunapius; species Eunapius fragilis. The sequence goes on along the minus strand of OY811986.1, from coordinate 5,126,622 downwards.
GTTAATATGTACACATATTAATCATTTCGCCAAACTGGTCTGCTTTTCTAAGTACTCTTTCCTTTTTTTGTTTCCCGTGATTGGATAGAAGCTTCATCCAATTACTTATTATGTTCCATTTGGTCCATGACCCCATAAGTTGGCCAGTGAATGTGTTGAAATCAAACCATGACCGACTTTTTAAATATCTTTATAACAAATGCCTCTTTCTTGCGCATATAATTTGGTGAACATGGAATATTACAATACTGCTGAGAAGGGTTGTGGGGGGGGGGGGGGGGGGGAGGGGGGAAGGGAGGGTAAGCATTTCCCCCTCAGGTCCTCTCATACAGTGGTTTCAATTCCTGGTAGTATGACGGATGTTCTGCTGTTCTTCAGGTGCTTTGGCTTTTCGTGGAGAGGTGAGTTGTTGTGGCGCGACTGTACCTGGGCCACCTTGGTCGTGTTGCTGAACGACATGTACCGGTTCGGTTTCCTGTAGTGTTCCAGCTGACCCGTCTCGGAGCTCCGGCGGACGATCGTTGTGCTCCCGCCGCTGCGCTTGGAATCGCTCTGGGTGAGGCGTGTCTCCGACGGAAAGGCGGGGCTAGACGGGTTGCTCTCGCCAATGGCGAGGGAACTCGAGTACCACTTTGCTCTGTCCTCATCGTCTTCCGGCTTATCCATGCTCAGCTGGGATACGTAGGGCAGGCTGAAGGTCGAGTCGGACAGTATGGAGTTAGATCTGGAAGGCGTTTGCAGTCCCGCTGTCGCAGGACCGTGGCGCGGCGCTTCTGCGGTCGAAACCGTCACGTGGGGCGAATGGCTCGGCGTGCCCTGGGTCTTGAGCACTGCTTCGCTCGATGCGTGCTTAAGTGAAGCGTTGCCGGCCCTCATAACGTCAGGCGAGTTCTGGGCGAGCAAACTCTCGTGTGAGCTTCCCGCCGACGACACGGATGCCCTGTCTTGGTTCGCTTCTTTCGCTGCATAGTAGTCTACCTCTTCCACTTCTTTTACGGGCGTCTTGAAGGGCGCTCTGAAAGCTGTCCCTGCTTTCCGCTGCACGGTGACGACGGAGCGACTAGCGGCGGATTGGACGTGCGCTGCACGTACGCCAGTAGCGAGTGTGTCCGCACGCATCTCCATGTTTCGTCTTTCGTTTGCCAACGTGGCCTATCGGGGGAGGGGAGAAAGAGTGAACATTATGCTTTACTGCGATGTTCTTAAATTTTGTCTTGTCAGACTGGGAATGCTACCTCAACCGCAAACACATGCACACGCACACACGCACACACACACACACACACACACACGAACATACAAACACTTGCGCACGTTAAAGTCGTTAGCGTACCAGTTGCTCGCGAATTGCTTGCAAAGCTTGGTCCAACGACCCTTCCATGCCGCTGTAAGACGTATCCTGCTTTCCCTTCAGTGGAGACCGCGTTCTGTACATCACTTGAGGTGATTTGATGGAGTGTTTCACAAATGCCGGATAGGTGAACAGAAAGCTTTCAACTGATTTCGACACTGATATGCCTCGTATATTATGCTCAAGTGGCTGCGCACCTGTCTCAGTGAATTCATTTAAATGTCTTGAGGAATGGCATTCAGACATTCTTATCTACGTCAAGGTATGCGAAATATTGCATTCGTTATTAACCAAGTTATTGTCGAGTGAGGCAGTCAAAACTATCACTGCGGATTGTACCGCTCCATGCAGTTGGCTCTATGCTTAAAAGTAGGTAATAAATATTACTGCTACCATCGTCTATATCTCACCTTTTTTTTTTTCTTCCCCCGCGGTTCGACGTGTACTTGACTTAACAGTGACAACGAGTTACTCTTATACTGACCGACACGTGCGCATGAATGAGCGAGTTCGCAAAGCAGGTGTGCTCTTTTATTAATATAGCGGACTGCTATTTTTGTACACATCCGTTAGCGGCAAGCAATTGAATTAAATTAGCACATACATGTATGATTGCGTAGATCGACCCGCGATCCACGAGCGCGACGAGGTGCGAAATAACAAACCATGACATTACAAAAATAATCTAATTACCAACATAATCTGCTAAATAAAGGCGCCAAAAATACACAGACTAAACGGCACCACGGGACCTGTTGCTAAATGATATAAATGATGTCTCTTAACTGTTACAATGCACACTGCACAACAGAAGTAGGTGGAGCTTCTTCACCCACGGCAACCAGAGGTATCATCAACTCTATTTCAAGCATATGACACACCCCAGACTGCTCACAGTAATAAAGAAATGCTTCGACCTGAAGAACAGGGGAGGAGGATTGGCGATGATTGGAAGGATGGTGGTGACATGGGGAGGTGAAGAAGTGAGAGGGTTGGAGAGGGAGAAGTACAGCTGTGCAGGTATGGAAGGGAGGTGATGATGGAGGTGGGCTGTGCAGGTACGGAAGGAAGGTGAGGATGGAGGTGGGAGGGAGAAGTACAGCTGCGCAGGAATGCAGGCATGGAAGACTATGCAGTCCTAAATACATTTGGGACTGATATGCCAATCAATTCCAAACATCCTTTGTTTATACAAAGGCAATAAAATACCAATGAAACTGTTTCAAGCTCACACGCACATCTCTCTACACAAGAATGTCTAACCCCATCTCCCTCCGAACAGTGACCTTCCTCTGCCCTCCCAATGGCCTCTCTCTCTCTCTCTGGCCTGCAACAGTTGTGACACCCTCTCTCCATACTCAAACATGCTCACAGGTCCCTTGAATCCATACCTTAATCTCCAAGTCTGACAACCCTTCACACACACACAACTTCACCCTCACTGTCAACCTAACCACCAAAAAAAAACACAGTAGTGCAAAGAAACTTGCCGCAATATGGGATTCCCGCTGTTGCTCGATGAAATTGGTGGCAATGCCTACGGGAACATCTTGGTTTTCAAGGATGGGTCCCTGGTGAGGTTGCCCTGGTACACAAGACACACCTGGGCTTCCTACATCAAGGGATACACAAGTACACAACTGCACACAATGGAGTGAAGGCACACTCATTTAATGTATAGGGCTTCGCCATCCATGTACAGTGCACAGGAGTTGACACCTGCACACATACAAATAAACACACCTGCACACACACACACACACACAACACATGCATGCAAACATGCACTCCCATATATACAAGTAACACACACATGCACGCACGCACGCACACACACACACACACACACACACACACACACACACACACACACACCTGCTGATGACAGCTGCCATGTACTGGGTGCCTCCTCTGTAATGTGACATAATGAAGGCAGTTGGAACTTCACCAAAAGAGTGGCCAAACCACACTTGGGGACATGGACGGGCAAACTGGTGTAGCGCTTTGCCCTCTGCCCAAGCTTCCTTCTAGCCACGCCCCCCACAGGTCCTTGTGCTGCCACGGTGATGGTGAGCTACACACAACAGAGAGGCCATACAAATGTCCATATAATGTCCTTTCCGGGTAACATCTCTACCAGTCCTTGTATCCCTGTCTCCTTCCTCCCTTCCTTCCTCCCCTAATCCCTCCCTTTGGATCTATCTCACTCCCTCTTTCCCGCTCCATCCACCGTTATGCTTCCAATTCACATACATGCACAAACCCACACACACACTCACACACATACACAAACACACACAAACACATGTGCACACACATACACACACATGTACATACCCACACAACACTTCAAGGCAACCAAACAAAAGAAGCCAGCAAATTCACACAGTCGGTTTGACGCCAGAGTTAATATATTCATGACATGTGGATTCGGCTGGCTGGTGGTAACACACACAACCAACGTCCCCCATTCTGCAAACAGCAGACACACTGCTTGTCTAAACAAAGACATAACAACCCAAGCGCTTTGAGAAGTGTGTGCACAAGAACATTCCAACATAATACCTCATTGTCCATCAAGCAAACTGGCCCAAGATTGCTCACATCCGGTCATGTCCTCAGTGTACGGTTGTGTGTATGATGAACTGAATACACACACACCAAATGAGCGTGTGTGTGGCTTCTTGCCTTGCATAGGACAGACACTGCACTATGTAAGTACTAAGCCCATCCCACCCTCCTCCCCCTCCCATTAACAAACGCCATACGTGTTTTACACACACACACACACACACACACACACACACACACACACACACATGTACACACACATGCCCACATGCACACACACATGCCCACACATATACACACCTCATGTGGATCAATATAAGGGCAGCATTAATAAGGATGGCAACAAAAGACTATTGTGGGATGGTGACCCTCAATTTGTACTACTAAATAATCATCAGTAACCTCTGCTGTGGTGGAACCTCTGTACTGTGGTTTGTGTATGTAGAGAAGGGGAATGTGGGAATGGACTCTCATCCCCCCCAAAATAAAATGCACTTGCTCCCATATATGGAAGTAGAAGGACAAGCAGACAACTGGAGCCATCATTAAAAAAACATGAATTTAGACAACTCATTGTGTTGATACAGCTACTGCTGCATCAGATGTGCCCAACCTCCTAGCCACCCACATGTGCCCAACCTCCTAGCCACCCACATGTGCCCAACCTCCTAGCCACAGCCACATGTGCCCAACCTCCTAGCCACACCCACATGTGCCCAACCTCCTAGCCACACCCACATGTGCCCAACCTCCTAGCCACACCCACATGTGCCCAACCTCCTAGCCACACCCACATGTGCCCAACCTCCTAGCCACCCACAGAAGATAGTGTGGCGCCACAGGCGCCAAGTACAGCAGGCGCCTCGTTCTAGCCAAGATGGCGTTTATTAATGAGAGGGAGAGTTAGCGAGTTTCAATGAAGAGTGTCGGGAGGGAGGGACGGACGGGTGCAATTTGAGTGCGGATTCGGAGAGGGGGTGAAAAGTTGAGGGGTGTAGCGGGCCTTTGGCCCACGGGGCCTTCGGCCCCCCCCTACCCTGCCCTGAGCCCTAATTTTTTCTTCTAACACACACAGTCCTTCAGACTGTTTGTGTTATGTGCCCAACCTCCTAGCCCCCCACATGTGCCCAACCTCCTAGCCACACCCACATGTGCCCAACCTCCTAGCCACACCCACATGTGCCCAACCTCCTAGCCACACCCAACCTTCCAACCACACCCACACCAAAACATTGAAGGTTTCCTGTTTTGGCCTACAGCCTTGGAATACAACTAGAGCTGTGTGCATGTGCATGTGTGTGCAAGAACATGTATGTGTGTGTATGTGCATGGAACATGTATGTCATAACTAGAGCTGTGTGTGTGTTGTGTATGTGTGTGGTGCCATGTGTGCTATGTGTGTAGTGCCATGTGTGCTATGTGTGTGTGGTGCCATGTGTGCTATGTGTGTAGTGCCATGTGTGCTATGTGTGTGTGGTGCCATGTGTGCTGTGTGTGTGTGGTGCCATGTGTACTATGTGTGTGTGGTGCCATGTGTGCTATGTGTGTGTGTGGTGCCATGTGTGCTGTGTGTGGTGCCATGTGTGCTATGTGTGTGTGTGGTGCCATGTGTGCTATGTGTGTGGTGCCATGTGTGCTATGTGTGTGTGGTGCCATGTGTGCTATATGTGTGTGGTGCCATGTGTGCTATGTGTGTGTGTGGTGCCATGTGTGCTATGTGTGTGGTGCCATGTGTGCTATGTGTGTGTGGTGCCATGTGTGCTATATGTGTGTGGTGCCATGTGTGCTATGTGTGTGTGTGGTGCCATGTGTGCTATGTGTGTGGTGCCATGTGTGCTATGTGTGTGGTGCCATGTGTGCTATGTGTGTGTGGTGCCATGTGTGCTATGTGTGTGTGGTGCCATGTGTGCTATGTGTGTGGTGCCATGTGTGCTATGTGTGTGGTGCCATGTGTGCTATGTGTGTGTGGTGCCATGTGTGCTATGTGTGTGTGGTGCCATGTGTGCTATGTGTGTGTGGTGCCATGTGTGCTATGTGTGTGTGGTGCCATGTGTGCTATGTGTGTGTGGTGCCATGTGTGCTATGTGACTAACAAAGATGAAAAAGAAAAGCGGTGAACCAATGGACATGAGACTCCAAATACAATGGAATGAAAAAAGGAGCAAATAGAAGAATTTGTCATGCCAACATGATGTTGACACGTGGGTGGTGTGCACTTATTGGTCAACAACATTGCTACCCACACATCACACCTGTGGGTTCAGACTGTAGAGTAAACGGAACCAAACAGACACCTCTTTGTAACAACCAACTACAGACAGCACACATACCTGTGTATGCGTGTGTATGTGTATGTATGTGTGTGTACATGTGTGTGTGCATGTGTGTATGTATGTGTGTGTGCATGTGTGTATGTATGTGTGTGTGCATGTGTGTATGTATGTGTGTGTGTGTATGTGTGTGTTATGTGCGTGTGTGTGTGTGTGTGTGTGTGTGTGTGTGTGTGTGTGCACTTTTCTACCTGAGAGACTGTCTTCAAGACGAGGTCCAACACTCTTATGGCATGGTTATTTGTATCGGCAACGAAGAGGAAGTTACCCTCCATGTCTGCGCACAGTCCTCCAGGCTCCGAGAACTGAGCAACGTCAAAGGGTCCATCCTTGAGTCCCGGGTGCCCAGTCCCAGCCAGCGACGTGCACACCTTTGTCGTGGGGTCAAGAGTTTTGATCTGCAATTTTTTTTTAAAAAAAAAAGAAGTAGGAGGATTTAATCAAAGTTGTACTTGGGTTGTGAGAAGTAACCTTACAGTAACTGCAGCAGCCCACCAATACCCCTAACAGAGCCCATCAATGCACACACTGTTTACATTACACATAGAGATGTGGTTTAGGCACAAGAACGTCAACTAGCAACAGGTCATTACTGGTAGTGAAGTAACGCAATACTAGTGCCCAGCATGCGACTGATGTAAGCTTCCTTGATGCATACTGGTGGTTTAATATAACACCCAATAAGACTGTCATTACCCAGAAACGCAGTGACGTGTAATACACAATCTTTAATATAGCACTCTATTAAGAATGTCATTACACCACCCCCCCCCCCCCCCCCCACCCCTTCCCCGGAGATGCAGTGGTACGTAATGAGCAACACAGTTGTGTATCCATTGAGGACAAAGGAGGTATGGACACCATGGAACAGAGGCACACAGGATGGTGTGGTACAAGGGGGGAGAAGGCACACATGGGGGAGGGAGGGGAGAGGAGGACTAAAGGCTCCCCACTTTCAAGCATAAGACCATCTCCCTCCAAGACTTTCTGGGGGGTCCTTCCTTAAGTGCTAACCATTAGTACGGTATCGTGAGTACACAGTTTCACTCCAGACAGGCTCCTTGCCTCAACACCCACCCATAGTGATATCATGCCTAGACATTATCCGTGTTCCGGGTACATGTAAATACAATATTTATAGGTAGTAAGGTGATGAGGTGGTGAGGTGGTGAAGTAGTGAGGTAGTAAGGTGGTGAGGTGGCAAAGTAGTGAGGTGGAAAAGTAGTGATGTAGTGAGGTGGTGATGTAGTGATGTGGTGATGTAGTGGTGGCAAAGTAGTGAGGTGGTGATGTAGTGAGGTGGTGATGTAGTGAGGTGGTGATGTAGTGAGATGGTGATGTAGTGAAGTGTGATGTAGTGGAGGTGGTGATGTAGTGAGTTAGTGAGGTAGTAACGTAGGTGATCATTAACAACTGGAACGTCTAATCACCACAAGAGGTAGCTAGGACTACTGACTGACAAGGGGCATGTCCATGCAAATAACCCATAATAACCACTAAAAAGGCTACTGCATTTAAAGTGGAGGAGAGGAATGGAGAAGAGGAGGGAAGAGGAGGAGGAGGAGGGGAGGGAGAGGGACTGGGGAAGATAAGCAAAGGATCAGTGGTTGGAGAGGAGTAAATATATATATAAAGTGATGAGGGACACAGAAACCACACAAAGGGACATGATCTCAAAAAAAAGCACATACCATCGCCACCATGCATACACCTGGTGGTATGTAAACTACAAAACATCAATATCCTGCACCCTCCCCTCCCCTCCCCCACCCCCAGGATCCACCCAATGCATCAGCTCAGCTGCCCCCCTCTTGACCAAGTAACTTACCTTGTGGTTGTAAGAGTCCGCAACGAAGACAAGCTTTCTCTTCTCGCACCAAACCACACCCAGTGGGTGCTGCAGGCGACACTCCCTACCCTTGCCATCCACATCGCCAAAGGCAAAGAGGTTCTGCAGTCCAGGTGCGGTTGTGTGGGTGTGGGTGTCACATGTGAGGTCATGTGGTAACATGGTTCAATATGACAGTAGAGGGTTCATGGTTAATGGAAGGTGTGTTCTATATTAAGGTTCATGGTTAATGGTTCTCATAGTTAGTAATAAGGTTCATGGTTAATGGTTCTTGTGGTTAATATTAAGGTTAATGGTTAATGGGAGATGTGTTCTCTGTTAAAGGCACTTCAAGTTACTCACCAAGGGGTCAATTGCTCCACCCACCATATCTTTAACACTTCCATTGGCGAGAGACACAGCCCTGATGGTACTGCTCTCACTGTCTGCTACATAGAGGACTCCATCTAGAGAAGGGAGGGGCATGGGGCAGGGAAGGGAGGGACATGGGTGCAGGGAAGGGACATGGGACAGGGAAGGGAGGGACATGGGTGCAGGGAAGGGAGGGACAGGGAAGGGAGGGGCATGGGGCAGGGAAGGGAGGGGCATGGGACAGGGAAGGGAGGGGCATGGGGCAGGGAAGGGAGAAGAGGGTAAACAGGTGGACACATGGGAAGGGTGAGTACATGAAGGTAGTGGCAGGGTGGGTGAGTACATGAAGGTAGTGGCAGGGTGGGTGAGTACATGAAGGTAGTGGCAGGATGGGTGACACCAGTAAGTCATACCAGAGAGGAGAGGGACTATAGAAAAGCCCCCCCCCCCCCCCCCCTTCATCACACAGACCTGAGCTAGCTGTGAGGCCTGAAGGCTGGGCAAAGGCAGCCTTAGCAGGATAACTGTTGTTCTTGTTGGCTTCCTCCCCAGAACCACAGAATCTCAATGAAGTACCAGCGGTATGGCGACTACAGGGGGAAATCATATGTATATGCTAAAAGTGTCCCTCCTCAAAAATGGTATGCCTTACATCTCCCTCCTCCCCTCTATGCCCACACCCCAATTCCCAATTAAAAATAAAATGCCCCATTAATTGGAATAAATAAATTAATTAGTTTTTGAATTTATGGTGTCCTAGTGCCCAGGCCTTACATACTCACCTTCCCTTCAGCCACGCGGAGTCCTCCAAAAAATGGACCCACAGCTGATGTGTCCCTGCCATGGCAACGTAGAGGAGGTTGGGCTTATCCACACCTACGATGGGGGAGGTAGGGAGGAGACTTTTGTCTATCAGGTGCATCAAAACAAACAATTGCATCATGTTCATATCCGCAAGTTGTGCCCAAGTGAACTGAAATGTCATCTTCACTTTCAATATAGTTGTAATGTACAGCTGGTCGAAGGGGAGAGAGGGTGTGGTTTATGTGCCCCCACCCCCACCCCCTAAGTATGCATTGTGGTTCTGTGCGCTGCACCGAAGCATCTGGGTACCAAGACAAGGTGTGGCAATTCAAAAAGTACCTTTTGACTCATCATCTTCAAAGGTAATTGAATGCATTACATGTAGTCTGTGGTACAGAATACAACCACGTGACAACATCTAAGCTATATAGAGCACTGGGAACGCCCCATATATTAAGAAACAATGAAATACTTAAAACATCTTGGGTAAATGTGACAAAGCTTTAGTACCATCTGAGTAGCTTGCATGCTGAATCACTCCCACTACAGGGTCACCACTGCTTGCTAGGCAATCCACCATGGCCTTTGAAGTACCCCTCCTCTTTAGCAAGGGCTATAGCCGACAGCATGGATTCATTCCTCTGGCTCGACCCTCTTTATGAACTTCAATTTGCCATCCGGGAGAAAATCTGGTAAGTTTTGTGTTCTCTACAGCACCCACACTTGCAGCAAAATAAAATATTTTAGACTTAATAAACTGAAGCTGGCAAGCAAGTCCCTGAGATGTTGAGTGTGCTTGTTTTGATAAAACCTTTTTTGATGTGGTTGTTTTTTAATTAGTCAGTTCTCCCATACATTGGAGTGCACTTGCTGGTTTTCAGTATTAAATATGAGCATAAATTTGCCACTGATAGTACACCATTACATGCAGCCTATGCGATGGCGTTTATATGATCTCTCTATGATGAGCATTTAGGCCGATATATATGCAAAGAAAGAAACCTGTTTCTTAATAGGGACGCTTGCTCTAGAGTGATAGTCATTGTTCTTTCCTACTAACATACGCACACACACACACACACACACACACACACACACACACACACACACACACACACACATGTACGTAGTTACTTTATATATTCATGTATGCGTCACAGCGTGTGTGTTATATAATTCTTGCTGTCTCCACAGAGTGGCTTCATTGTTTCACAGGACTATGTAGTCCAAAAAGGACTAAACTGAAAAAACATCAGAAGGCAACACATAATTGGTTAGCCTTAACACACTGGGGTGTCCTATCATGCCACTGGGGTGTCCTATCATGTCACTGGGGTGTCCTATCATGTCACTGGGGTGTCCTATCATGCCACTGGGGTGCCCTATCATGCCACTGGGGTGTCCTATCATGTCACTGGGGTGTCCTATCATGCCACTGGGGTGTCCTATCATGCCACTGGGGTGTCCTATCATGTCACTGGGGTGTCCTATCATGCCACTGGGGTGTCCTATCATGCCACTGGGGTGTCCTATCATGCCACTGGGGTGTCCTATCATGCCACTGGGGTGTCCTATCATGCCACTGGGGTGTCCTATCATGCCACTGGGGTGTCCTATCATGCCACTGGGGTGCCCTATCATGCCACTGGGGTGTCCTATCATGTCACTGGGGTGTCCTATCATGCCACTGGGGTGCCCTATCATGCCACTGGGGTGTCCTATCATGCCACTGGGGTGTTCTCTATCATGCCACTGGGGTGCCTTGCCTTATCATGCCATTGGGATGTGAGGATGGAATGTAGTGATGTAGGGATGGTGTAGTGATGATGTAATGATGGTGATGTAATGATAAACACGTATTATGCGAAGTGGGGATTTTTTATTACTTTTTGTTTTGCAACATCTTGTGGAGTGCCTGTCTCAAGTGGTACTTTTCTGTACACCCAATACAAACAATGCTTGCTTCAGCAGCTTATATTGTATTGACCCACCCCAGCTCACTGGTGGTAATGACCCACCCCAGCTCACAGGTGGTACTGACCCACCCCAGCTCACTGGTGGTACTGACCCACCCCAGCTCACTGGTGGTATTGATCCACCCCAGCTCACTGGTGGTACTGACCCACCCCAGCTCACTGGTGGTACTGACCCACCCCAGCTCACAGGGGTACTGACCCACCCCAGCTCACAGGTGGTATTGACCCACCCCAGCTCACAGATGGTACTGACCCACCCCAGCTCACAGGTGGTATTGACCCATCCCAGCTCACAGATGGTACTGACCCACCCCAGCTCACAGGTGGTATTGACCCACCCCAGCTCACAGATGGTACTGACCCACCCCAGCTCACAGATGGTACTGACCCACCCCAGCTCACAGGTGGTATTGACCCACCCCAGCTCACAGGTGGTACTGACCCACCCCAGCTCACAGGTGGTACTGACCCACCCCAGCTATGACCAGCTAAGGTTTCCCCCAGCTCAAGAATGAAAGGTTTCTTTGTCGCTCTAGCTGCCTCTCTCGAATCAGACATTACACATGAAAATTTCTGCAATGCAAACATTTGATCAGACTACCATTCATCCTGCTCGCATGTCCTAAATTTGGACAGTTTACGACAAAAATGATACCAATAGGAGCACATTACAATCCCTATATCTTTGGGCCATCAACTTTGTATTGTTTCATATATCAAGCTACTTCCACATTTAAAATTTAAATTAATTTTTGTCCTTTATATCTTTTCTCTATGGAACAAACCATTGTTGTCGGTGGATCATGGATCGTAAGCGGATCACTCCATCAGCTAACACTGCCTCATCATTAGATAATTATTTTACTTGCTTAAATATGATATTTAAAATGTTCCCATATCAGACATATGGATTTCTATTGCAAACTTCACGTTAGGTGGTGATAATTTGCCAGCCTTTAGAGTGTAGAATGTGTCTACATACCCAGGATAATTATACACACCAGTTTGCCGGAGCATGTTTAGAAACACTGAGATGTTATGTTGTGTGGGCAGCCAATGTTTTATGCTTCAGGGGACACGTAAACTTTGTACTTCGTACCTGAGCTACTCAGGGGTTAAAATTACTTGCCAGCACCTCTCCCCCAACTGCAAGCAGACAAAAATCTCTCAATCATGAGAGAGTAGTCTGCATACATCCAGTAGAGTAGTCTGCAAATTGGTCACACTATTCATTGGAGGGTTAATTAACTTGAAAGTGCTGTATTAATCATGGTAGTATATTAAACCTACAACATTATAAAACCATAATTATTTAGTACTGTACCTTTTGGTTATGGTGAGGATGAGATGGTTAGGGTGAGGACGAGATGGTTAGGTGAGGATGAGATGATTAGGTGAGGATGAGATGATTAGGGTGAGGATGAGATGATTAGGTGAGGATGAGATGATAATGAGATGGTTAGGGTGGGAATGAGATGGTTAGGTGAGAGGATGAGATGGTAATGAGATGGTTAGGGTGATGATGAGATGGTTAGGGTGAGGATGAGATGGTTAGGGTGATGATGAACTGGTTAGGAGATGGTTAAGGGTAAGGATGAGATGGCTAGGTGAGGATGAGATGGTTAGTGTGAGAATGACATGGTTAGGGTGAGGATGAGATGGTTAGGGTGAGGATGAGACAGTTGGGTAAGGATGAGATGGTTAGATGAGGATGAGACAGTTGGGTGAGGATGAGATGGTTAGGGTGAGGATGAGATGGTTAGATGAGGATGAGATGGTTAGGGTGAGGATGAGATGGTTAGGGTGATGATGAACTGGTTAGGAGATGGTTAAGGGTAAGGATGAGATGGCTAGGTGAGGATGAGATGGTTAGTGTGAGAATGACATGGTTAGGGTGAGGATGAGATGGTTAGGGTGAGGATGAGACAGTTGGGTAAGGATGAGATGGTTAGATGAGGATGAGACAGTTGGGTGAGGATGAGATGGTTAGGGTGAGGATGAGATGGTTAGATGAGGATGAGATGGTTAGGGTGAGGATGAGATGGTTAGGGTGAGGATGAGATGGTTAGGGTGAGGATGAGATGGTAGGGTGAGGAATGTGGTTATCTTCTGCTATCACATTGGTATTTGTCCTCAGCCACACGACAACCATCTCACACCCTTAACAACACCCTAAACATCATACTTCATCATATCATCACCCTAACCATCATATCCTCACCCTAACATTATCTGTATCTACGACACAATCTGAAGCCTCAAGCCCCTGTTCTTATGATGTCCAACCCATGGGTGGAGTGTGTGGGGTGGAGTTACATATGATGAGGTATATGTCCAAAGGATACCTATATTACCCATGGTCACAATGGATGCACCCAACACACTATCTCTGTGCTCTCAGTGTCACCTGGGGCTGTCCCTAAGACCAGGTCCCATGGGGAGCTGAGTTCCTGGGAGATGCCTTGTTTGCCACCTTCCAAGTCGTTTCCCTGGTGACCAGTTCCTGCAATGGTGGTCACAATGCCTGTAGACAGATCTACCTGGAGCAATGAGGTGTGTGGTAGTGAAGAGATGATGGCGGTGGTGATGGTGGTGGTGGTAATGGTGGTGGTAGTGTGACGGTGATGATGATGGTGGTAGTGTGATGGTGATGATGATGGTGGTGGTGATAGTGTGATGGTGATGGTGGTAGTGTGATGATAGTTGTGGTGATGGTGGTGGTGGTGGTGTGATGGTGATGGTAGTGTGATGGTGATTATGGTGGCAGTGTGATGGTGGTGATGGTGGTGGTAGTGGTGGTGGTGTTGGTAGTGTGATGGTGGTGATGGTGGTGTGATGGTGGTAGTGTGATGGTGATGATGGTGGTAGTGTGATGGTGATGATGGTGGTAGTGTGATGGTGATGATGATGGTGGTGGTAGTGTGATGGTGATGATGATGGTGGTAGTGTGATGGTGATGATGGTGGTGGTAGTGATGGTGATGATGATGGTGGTAGTGGTAGTGTGATGGTGGTGATGGTGGCGGTGGTGGTAGTGTGATGGTGGTGATGGTGGCGGTGGTGGTAGTGTGATGGTGATGATGGTGGTGGTGGTAGTGTGATGGTGGTAATGGTGGTGGTGGTGGTGTGATGGTGGTAGTGTGATGGTGATGATGATGGTGGTGGTGGTAGTGTGATGGTGATGGTGGTAGTGTGATGATAGTTGTGGTGATGGTGGTGGTGTGATGGTGATGGTAGTGTGATGGTGATGATGATGGTGATAGTGTGATGGTGATGATGGTAGTGTGATGGTGATGATGGTAGTGTGATGGTGATGATGATGGTGGTGGTGGTACAGTGATGGTGATGGTGGTGGTAGTGTGATGATGATAGTTGTGGTGATGATGATGATGATGGTGGCAATGGTGGAACTAAAAAGCAGATGGTCTGGAGGGGGCACAAAACTGACCTTCCTTATCAAGTGGTTCTCTGTATCCGCCACATACAGTGTGGAGCCATCCTGGGCAATGCCCTGAGGTGCATAGAACTGGGCCTCAGTGCCCTGCCCATCAATCTTCCCTGCCAAACCACCACCATAGGTACGACTAATGACACCTGTGCAACAGGTAATATGGCAGCAAGGATAAGCAACTGCAGGTCTCACCCCCTCCAACCGATAACAAAATTTTCCCAGCCTCCCCCACCCAAATCACTCTCCACACACACACACACACACACACACACACACACACACACACACACACACACACACACACACATACACACACACACACACACACACACACCTGTGGCCCTATCCACAGCCATCACCCGGTTGTTCCCAGTGTCAGCCACATGCAGCACAGTGCCACTCTGATCAATGCACACCTTCCCCGGGTACCTCAGGCAACCGGCAGGCGGGGCCAGCGGGACTATTCCGACGGGGTCGAGCGAGAGCTCGCTGCGATAGTACTGAACTGCCCCATCCACAAAGTGAACAAGCTCCTGTAGGTAGGCCTCCCCAACGACGTAGTGCAGCACGGAACCCTTGCGGGGGCCCAGCACAACCATCGTGGGCCAACACTGGACCCCGAGTCGCTCCCAGAGCTCGATGCCCGCGTCATTCACGACGGGGTGCGTGATTCCGTTCCGCCCCACGGCGCTGCGTACGTTCTCGGGGAGCTTCTCGTTCTGGAACTTGGCAGAGTGCACGCCAATCACCACCACGACGCCGTCCGAGTGGTCCTCCTCGATCTTGGCCAGCGTCGGGAGCACGTGCACGCAGTTGATGCAGCAGTACGTGAAGAAGTCCAGGACCACCACCTTGCCCCGGAGCTGCCTGTCGTAGCCGAGGGGTTCGGCCACGTTGAACCACTCCGCCCCCGCGGGGAAATCCGGGTTGATATGGAAGAGGGGATTGCTCTCGACCGACTTAATGTGGTCGGAGATCACTCTTTGGCGCTCCGTGTCGCTCTGCGCTGCCCGTATAGCGTCGCTGAGGGCCAGAAGTTGTGTCCTTATGGCTTGACTCTGTAGGACTGGTAGGGCGCTCGACGACATCCTCGGGAATATAGATCACGTGGAATGTTAAAAATTATTTCAGCTGCTGCGGAGGAAAAAAAAAAAAGCTGCGCGCGGGAAGTACGAAATTATGGCAGATGGAACTGGCGCGCTCAAGGCGGGAATGCCGTCTGCTGGACTCATCTCATGCAGTTGTGCTCCAGATTCGTTTCGGCTGCAGCAATGTTCTACTCGGTGTCCATCCTCTCCAAGAAACACGGCAACTTGGGATATATATGGTGCGTATACGAGCAGCTATCTATATGTGCTCACTCTTTCTCTCTGCCTTGCCCGGCCAGGATTGCAGCAAACTTCAACCCAGATGATAGTCGAATGGGACTGACAAGAAGGGAGATCAATAAGGTTGACGTTCTGCAGTCCTGGTTAGGAGTGATAATTATATCACACATACTCGTAATTCAACCCCCCCCCCCCCCCCCCTCTCTCTCTCTCTCTCCATCTCTCTCTATCCAGTCAGGACATCATCAATCCCAATGCACCTTTGGCACTGAGGCTCTCAGCTTTTCTGATGCTGGGCGTTATTCGTGTACACAAGAAGCAAACAACCTACGTATACTGTAAGCTGCGCCTTTTCCAACATACGGTTATCCCTGCCGGTACCCATGCGTCTCGCATGCCTTAAGCCGTCTTGTATGTTTTTGCTACCCCCATCCCTTACCTTATGAACTACAGTGGATGCAAAGGACGCGCGGAAAAGGCTCGAGCGCGCGTTTCAGGCGGGCTCGACCACGGCAATCGATCTCTCCCCACCAGTAGTGGCTAGGTATGGGCCTTGAGCGATTCAATACCCCCCCCCCCCCCCCCCCCCTCCCCGCCGCTACCCCGTCTCCTTATTCCCTAGCTCTTAACAGCATTGCCCTTTCTCCTTACACGTGTTCCTTCCCACCCCCCCACCCCCGCCAACTACACGTTACTCCTTCACTCCATTTTCTCCCCGCTGTCATTAAACAGGAAAGATGCGATGACGCTCCCTGACCCATTAGATCAGGATGCTTCATACCTTGCGCTGATGCTGCCGTGGAACTTGCAAGACCAGCTGCCCAACGCGCCACATGTAATCTTTAACATTAATATTAACCCTACATATGAATTTATGGCTTCCATCTCGTGCCCAGGATTCTCAATACTTCACCATTCATGAAGACTCCTCGTATGACAAAGGTGAGTAACGCAAGAACTCTCTACCCCCTCCCCCCGCTGCGAGAGTTAACTCCCAATGTTTCTAGATGCCCAGCGCGAGAGTCCATTTATGGCTAACCCCAAGGATATCAGTATGCACGAGGAACACACAACTCCCATCGAGACACTGCAGAAGCAGGTCGAGGTGAGCAGCAAAAAATCAGTGCATAATTAAGGAAATGTGAAGGCATTCATGTAATCTCTTGTCATTGTGAACGCAGATAATTAGTCTCGTGCCCAGCTTAGATGGATTACATTACATCATAGTAACCCATCCGCATTTTGGTCTGGGCACGAGACCAGGTACATTGTAATTAACTGGACATCTTTTATTGCATCATTTCAGCACCCAGAGGTGGAAACAGGGTTTGGAGAAGAATCTCTGCTCTTTATGGATGAAGTTCCTATCACAAGGTGATCAATTATTATGAAATGTCTCACGTCTTATAACCACTACCACCAACGCCATCATATTACCACCACTACACATCACCACATCATAACACCTGTACTGACCTACTTAACGCAGTGAGGTACCTATGCCTGCGGTGGATGTGGAGGGGTGTGGCACACTGGACGATGCAGTCATCCTGTTCGACGAGGCAGCTGGGTGCTTCAAACCTCACTGCAACAGTGGGCCGCACACAGCAAACAACATGGGAGCCCCCAGTACTGATCTATTGATTGGAACTGAAGCCACACCCACAAGCCCCGCCTTACGCACACCTCAGCACAAACCACAGGTATAGCTTTAACTTTATGTGTTCTATAAGTGCTAACACACACATCCACAGGATGACACCTTTTGTACACCTCTTGCTGGTCAGCAGCGTTTGGATGAAGGGGAGGGGCTACAGATGCAGGAGGCCACACCCAGGAGGAGCCGCAAGCCTCGCAGGAAGCTTGTGTTTGATGAAGACATCAGAATGCCCAGAGACAAACTACGTCAGAACCTGATGACAGGGGATTCCACCTGCCTTTCTGTTAACCTCAAGGTACCCCTTCTCTCTCTCTCCCCCCTTACCCATTGCTCTGCCCACCTAACCTGACCTTCATGATCATTGAGATTTGCACCCCCCAAACCCTGATAACACTACCCTCACACACCCATTCACATGCCACTCAAGTCATGACTTTTTTTTTAAATATAGGGGGTGAAGTTGTCTCCAGCAAAGACCCTTCTGTCACAACCCACATGCACGACATGTAAGCAACTTATTTTATACAGCACGTGTGTGTAGGTATATACTCCTGTGTTGTGCATGTATGTGCATCTATGTATGACACTAACCCAACAAGTATGTATTGCATGTGGACCAATGTGGATGTGGTCAGTGTATATAGCATGAATTTGGCCGAATGAGCGTGCGTGGTATTATTGTAAGAAGTATCCACTTTTCATTTCAGCCATTAAGAACAGCGTGTTTGTGTCATTATGGGAGAGGTGCGCTGTTCGAGTGGCTGAACCTGACCAAGGGAGACATGCCACTGATGGTAGGAGTGTTTCCCCCTTCCTCCCACAAACTTCAAAACTTTTCTTTTTTAAACCCCTTGTGTGCAGGTGTGGCCAATATGAATATGAATGCACAATCATCGCCAGTGGCGACCACTAAGGTTTGCTGACCTTGTCCCCAGACCAGTGATATAGGATTTTATTATTCCCTTTCTCCCCCCCCCCCCCCCCCAACTCCCGTACCCAGCTCCCAGAGAGTAATACATCGCGATTGGGCCACAATCCATCTGAGTCAGTTGGCTCAGAGGTGGAGGTACTGCGAGGGCTGCCACATGGAGAACACTCATACGACGAGCCATCTGGACACAGCATAGCTCTGGCGTCATCAGGTGTGGTTGTGATGTAGGGCTGGGTACCTGTAATGCAGTGATTTGGGAAATCTGTAATGCAAGTATGTGTGTGTGGGGGCTGATGGCATTATCTAAGTACTAGACTGCCATTGTGTGTGTGTGTTGAGGTACCTTACGAGTGAATAATTATGGAATACTCCTGGATTGGGGTTATATGTTGCCATGGCTACCTTCTGCTTGTTGAGCAAAGTGTACTAAGCACAAATGATTCACCTCCAATGTGTTGTGGTCTGACAAATAGATACATCGGAGAACCAGTCCTACAACCAGGTGGACTCCTCATCTGCACACAGGTATGGCTTTCCAACTTCTTGTAGGTGGGTCCTTGTTTCAGTAACACCTCTATACGTTTGTGCCCTGTGTGCTTACAGAACAAATTCCTCCAAGCCTGGCCGACTTCCTCTGCCCAGCATGGCTGGACTGTCCCCCATCATGGATGCAGATCAGGAAATTGACCCAAGTATGCCTACCAGTTTAATTAGAATTGCTCTCACCTAACACTCTCTCTTCTCTCTCCCTCCTAGTGTCTATGCACATTGATTTTGCTTGTGATCTTAGTGGTTCCTTCAATGCTAATACAAGTGTAACAGTCAAAACCGAAAAGAACAGTTTTCTAAGGTAATAGGCAAACCATGTGCGTGATCTACATCCCCACATTCATCCTCCCCTTCTATCAACCACCCCGTTTGTCCTATTCCCCACAGCCATGTTACAAGAACGATTGGAGCACGGTCGGAATTTGAATTCCAAGACCTCCTGCCAGCAAACTGCTCTCGAAAGGTTGCTAGCAGAATGTTTTCTCAGACACTTGGTAAGATGGTGGATAGCCTCATTGCGGAGTTTTATGTTCCTGTCCCACAGAGTTAATATCACAAGGAACGCTGGAGCCAAGGCAAAGGGAGCCATTTGGACCTATTGTACTTAGCAGGGGAGAAGCCTTCTAATGGCAAACGGGGCTATCAAACAGCGGCCTGGTTTCTGTAGCAACATTTTTAAAGGTGTTACTTTTTAAGCTATGTGGCATAAAGTTGTACCAAGCTGTGTGTGTTGCTTTGTAAAGCTCTTGTGTATGATGGTTTCTGTTTTTATATCACAACAATTCCAGTGAAAACATGCACACACACACACACACATGACCACATACCCAACACAATTTATTAGTCAAAAATGTCATCAATTTAAATTAAAAAACACACAAATTTGTCCTTTTATTCATTTACTTGATTGTGTACTGTATACCCATCTTGTCAATTGCAGCATCATACAGAACAAAGTCACCCAGTTCCTGTTAGCAAAGAAAAATGTTTCCCAATTCATATTTAATGCTTTCTCAAAAAAAACTCTTCATACATAGTCACTAAACTAGGCCCTCTACCTCCATTCCCATGGCAACCATTTCCCTTGGTACCCCTATTCCATAGCAACCATCAACCCCCCCCCCCATGAGCCTTCCCATGACAACCATCTCCCTTGGTGACCCTTTTCACAGTGCCTTACAGGAGTGGCTTCGACCGTCTTCTTAATAGCTGTCTTATCCTTTGGGTCCTTCATTATAGCTAGGAGAAAGCCTCCTCCCCCTGCCCCAGCAAAGCAGCATCCTGAAAGAACAGCAATTTTTTAAAAAGTTTCAAACAAACCAGAGGGTGTGGTCTCACCATGAATCAAATCACAGACCTTGTCCATGAAAATAGCAACCACCCTGGGCATGGAACCTGTACCCAAATAAAAAGAGAGGGGGGGGGGGGGGGGGGCGGGAAGACAAGATAGATGTGATGGCAACCACACAGTAATGTGGGGGGGTGGGGGGAAGGGAGGGGGATGCAGAGCACAGTAATGTGTGGGGGTTACCTGGTGCCATGCAGAGCTTCTGTTGCTGGTAGTTTGTCATACACCTGCCAATCTTGGCCAAGTCACCTAGGAAACGATGGTGTGTTAGAGCCCTTCTTCCCTCCCTCCCTCCCTCTCTCCCAAATGTGGCGGCCTGATCCACTTGCCTTGCTCAACAGCTCCTGCCACCTCATTGGCAGTGTTGACCAGGTCTGTCATGTTCTGCACTATCTTTTTGTCTCTGGAGTGCCAGTTCCTAAGGACATCCTAATGTGTGTGTGTGTGTGTGTGTGTGTGTGTGTGTGTGTGTGTGTGTGTGTGTGTGTGTGTGTGTGTGTGTGTGTGTGTGAATGGTTGAGCAATCTAGGAGCCTTTTTAGTTTGTTCAATTGAACCAACCCTATTTTATTAATTGTTTAATTATATATTATAGTGTGCAAAGTTATTGCTTTAAAAGCAAACACGAAATTATTATTCTCATGTGGAAAGTGGACAAAAACTACAGGCACTGACCTGCAAAAGGTTCCTGGCTAAACGTGTTTTACCAGTATAGACCAAAAGCATATGGTCACTAAGTTTGTCAAGGAACTCAGACGATGTGGCTGTAAAATGAAAAGATGGCAAACATAAGTGACTAGGGCCAACAACCTTCCCAAAAAACGAGACACACAGAGCATCTTGGTGGTCACTTGGACTGGAAGTGCTTTGCCAGACTGTGAGATCTTTATTCCCCCGTAGAGACCTCCACACTGGTCCTGCCAGCCCCCACCAGTGGTCAAGAGCTGCTCTAGATACAGAACCTGTTTTCCCCCAGAGGAGGGATGGGGGAGAAAGGGAGGAGGGAAGGAAGGAGGCGGTACATGGGTAGAGGAGAAGAGTGGGATAGAGCAATGTAAAAATGGTGCACATTAAATAGAGGATATGGGAGGGGGAAGGGAAGGAAGAGAGGAGGGGAGGGGTGCAAAGAGGGGGAGGGAAGGTGATGGAAGAGGGAAGGGAAAAAGGAGAGAGAAGAGGGAGAGAGGTAAAGGGATGCCAAACGAACACACACATAAATACATTCCCAACAAATACCACGCACACGTGACAAAACTAACAGCGTGTATCAAAGAGTCCTCCGAGTGTTTCTGCCCCACAGTCCTCCACAGAGCCCCCAGGATGGCACCCCCGAGAATGCTGCTAGTGCCCAATCCTAATAGGAAGCAGGGAAAAAGAAAATGAAAAAAAAAAAAAAAGTACATACGATCATGGTTCATCCCTTGATGGACGTACCCGAGCCTTGGGGAAGGTTGGACACAGCCTGGAGCATAAAGCCACATCCATATTTGCCGGAGAGCTGGTCTGCAAGCGAGGTGTGGGAAGGGAACTCGACAACCTTGGCACAGATGAAGGCCGCCTTAAGAAGGGCCGCTGGGGCATGCGGCTGGGAGTAGTCAGAGAGTTGAGAGAGCGTGGTACACTCCACCGTCTGTGCATCGGAGCCCTCCCCCGTCACCAGGACCAACTTAAACCTTGCATGAAAGGTAGAGTGAAAAAATATATAATCAGTGGTGAAGTGGGAGGGATTATGCCCTTTGTCCAAGGTACAACTTGCCAACCTTTCATCCTCACCATCTCACTTCACCCTCACCTTTCATCCTCACCATCTCATTTCACCCTCACGTTACATCCTCACCAACTCACTTCACCCTCATCTAATCCTCACTTCACTCTCACCTTTCATCCTCACCATCTCACTTCCCCCTCACCTATCATCCTCACCATCTCACTTCACCTTCACTTTATCACTTCACCTCCTCATCCCTCACTCCAGGGCTTCCCTTCAGAATAGCTCTTCTGTCCCCCCCCCCCCCACCTTCCCTTGTCCATCACAACAATTCCCTCCATTGTCAGTCCTAACCCTTTCTACATTCATAGCATAGCTTACTCAGGGATCCTCTGGGCAACAGACTTGATAGGATACTGTACCAGGATCAAACAAACAATGATAAAAAGTGTTTCTTTATGCAGCTAATAACTACCTTGCCCTCCACTGTTAAGGCAAGGGTGACCACCACACCTCCCCATTCATAGGACTGGGGAGGAGTATCAGTCCAGCCTCCTGATATATCAACACGAGCTGAAAGGAGTAAGATGAAAGAGTGGGCATTAGATGGAAATGGGGCATTAGAGAGAGAGAGAGAGAGAGAGAGAGAGAGAGAGAGGAGAGAGAGAGAGAGAGAGAGAGAGAGAGAGAGAGAGAGAGAGAGAGAGAGAGAGAGAGAGAGAGAGAGAGAGAGAGAGAGAGAGAGAGAGAGAGAGAGAGAGAGAGAGAGAGAGAGAGAGAGAGAGAGAGAGAGAGAGAGAGAGAGAGCAAACAGACAGCATTATTGGTCTAGTAGGACAGGGGGACAACATGCCACTGCCCACCTGGTGCGGTCACGACAACACACTCCCCCAGTGATGGCACATCACACGGAGTGGCAACAATGTAGCGGCTGGCTGTGGCCACCACATTCCTGGTCAGTATTTGCCCCGCCCTCTCGTAGTGACGGGATGCTCTTATGATGTGGTCCTGTCCACTGGTACAGAAGGGGCTAACTATAACCACCTCACACACACACATGCACATACACACACACACATGTACACACACACATACACACACACACACACCAACCCTGTTATCCAGTTGCTTCTTTCCAAAGCCAATGCTCTTGTTGCAGCAGCATAGTTTCCTCTCTAATCATCAAGGTAACAGCCAGTCCATCATTAATGCTGTACCACACACACCTCCTCCCACTTCACCACACACCCACCTCCTCACACTTCACCACACCCACCTCCTCACACTTCACCACACCCACCTCCTCCCACTTCACCACACCCACCTCCTCCCACTTCACCACACCCATCTCTGCACACTTTACCACACCCACTTCCTCGCACTTCACCACACCCACCTCCTCACACTTCACCACACCCACCTCCTCACACTTCACCACACACCCACCTCCTCACACTTCACCACACACCCACCTCCTCACACTTCACCAAACCCACCTCCTCACACTTCACCACACCCACCTCCTCACACTTCACCACACACCCACCTCCTCACTTCACCACACCCACCTCCTCACACTTCACCACACCCACCTCCTCACTTAACCACACCCACCTCCTCACACTTCATCACACACTCACCTCTTCACACTTTACCACACACCGTTCCCCTGAGACACTTCACCACACCCCTCCCCCTCAGATAGTAGCATACTGAGCCACACCCACCTCCAACAGCTGGCACTGGACCACACCCACCTCCATGGGCTGGAATGCAGGGTCACACCCACCTCCAATAGATGGCATGCAGGGCCACACCCACCTCCAACAGCTGGCATACTGGGCCACACCCACTACTCACCTTCAATAGCTGTGGCCACACCCACCATTCACCTCTAACAGCTAGCCACCACTCACCTCCAGCAGCTGGCATGCCTGGCCACACCCACCACCAATAGCTGGCATGCTTGGCCACACCCACTACTCACCTCCAACAGCTGGAATGCTGACTGCCATGAGAGGTTAGCTGCTGGTCCTGCCCTGATCCCACCCCCCTCTCCTGCCATATAGCCCAGCACATCTGCAATGCATGCATATATGCGGCAGATTATGAGAGGGTTGTCCATCTGTTCAGCCACTGTTGTAGTTGGTGAGGGGAGGGAGGTGTGTTGGTGAGGGAGGGGGTGTTGGTGAGGGGAGGGGGTGTTGAGGTGCGTTGGTAAGGGGAGGGGAGTGTGTTGGTGAGGGGAGGGAGGTGTGTAGGTAAGGGGGTGTTGGTGAGGGAGGGAGGTGTGTTGGTGAGGGAGGGAGGTGTGTTGGTGAGGGGACGGAGGTGTGTTGGTAAGGGGAGTGTGTTGGTGAAGGGAAGGAGGTGTGTTGGTGAAGGGAAGGAGGTGTGTTGGTGAAGGGAAGGAGGTGTGTTGGTGAGGGGAAAGGAGGTGCGTTGGTGAAGGGGAGGAAGTGTGTTGGTGAGGGAGGTGTGTTGGTGAGGGAGGTGTGTTGGTGAGGGGAGAGAGTGTGTTGGTGAGGGGAGGGAGGGAGGTGTGTTGGTGAGGGAGGTGTGTTGGTGAGGGAGGTGTGTTGGTGAGGGGAGGGGTGTTGGTGAGGGAGGGAGGGAGGTGTGTTGGTGAGTGGAGGGAGGTGTGTTGGTAAGCGGAGGGAGTGGGGAAGGAGGTGTGTTGTGTTGGTGAGGGGGAGGGAGGTGTGTTGGTGAGGGGAGGGGTGTTGGTGAGGGAGGTGTGTTGGTGAGGGGGAGGGAGGTGTGTGGGTGAGGGGAGGGAGGTGTGTTGGTGAGGGGAGAGGAGGTGTGTTGGTGAGGGGAGGGAGGTGTGTTGGTGAGGGGAGAGTGTGTTGGTGAGGGGAGGGAGGGAGGTGTGTTGGTGAGGGGAGGGAGGGAGGTGTGTTGGTGAGGGAGGGAGGGAGGCATTTAGTAAGGGGAGAGGAGTGTGTTGATGAGGGGAGGGAGGTGTGTGGTGAGGGGTGGGAGGGGAGTGTTGGTGATGGGAGGGAGGTGTGTGGTGAGGGGGTGTTGGTGAGGGGAGGGAGGTGTGTTGGTGAGGGGAGCGAGGTGTGTTGGTGAGGGGAGGGAGGTGTGTTGGTGAGGGGAGAGTGTGTTGGTGAGGGGAGGGAGGGAGGTGTGTTGGTGAGGGAGGGAGGGAGGCATTTAGTAAGGGGAGAGGAGTGTGTTGATGAGGGGAGGGAGGTGTGTGGTGAGGGGAGGGAGAGAAAGTGTGTTGGTGAGGGGAGGAGGTGTGTGGTGAGGGGTGGGAGGGGAGTGTTGGTGATGGGAGGGAGGTGAAGTGTGTTTGTGAGGGGAGGGGGAAGGTGTGTTGGTGAGGGAGTTGATGGAGGTGCATTGGTAAAGGGTGAGGAGTGAGAAGGGGTGAGAAGGGAGGGTGAGAAAGGGTGGGAGAGAGGGTGAGATAGTTATAGGCACACAGCACTCCGCCCTTATACATGTACCATCCTAACAGCACTGGTCCCCAGCCCCTCCTGACGTGAGTCCCCCCTGTCCCCAATACTGGTCCCCATTCCTCTTAATGCCAAGCTCCTCCCAGTATCAGTACAGTACCCTATAAACATACAAATTTACTGCAGTTTTCAAAATATGTTCAATCAGCCCAGTATCAAGCTACATTATCTCAGAGTATGTGTGTGTGTGTGTGTGTGTGTGTGTGTGTGTGTGTGTGTGTGTGTGTGTGTGTGTGAACATCTAAGATGTGTGTGTGGGGGTCACCTTCATCAAGGGTTAGAAGTATCTCATGCTCTCTGTGTTCGATCAGAGAGTCTTTGAAGAAGCGAAGAATGCAAACTGGGACATTCTCCTTCAGGACCTGCTTCATTGCTTCAAGTTGCAGTTCAAAGGAAATATTCCTGGAGATACAAATTGTAATGAGAACAAGAAAGTGAGTGTGGATGCACACATGTGTGCTGCTAACCACAAACCATCAAACCTCCACAGCCCTCCACACCATCACTGCCTCCACACCATCACTACCCTCCAAACCATCACTGCCCTCCACACCATCACTGCCCTCCACACCATCACAGCCCTCCACACCATCACAGCCCTCCAAACCATCACTGCCCTCCACACACATCACAGCCTCCACACACCATCACAGCCTCCATACACCATCACAGCCTCCACACCATCACAGCCTCCATACCATCACAGCCTCCATATCATCACAGTCCTCCACACCATCATAGCCCTCCACACACATCATAGCCATCCACACACATCACAGCCTCCATACCATCACAGCCTCCACACCATCACAGCCATCCACACCATCACAGCCCTCCACACCATCACAGCCCTCCACACCATCACAGCCCTCCACACCATCCACACACATCACAGCCTCCACACACCATCACAGCCCTCCACACACCATCACAGCCCTCCACACCATCACAGCCTCCACACCATCACAGCCTCCACACACCATCACAGCCCTCCACACACCATCACAGCCCTCCACACACTATCACAGCCATCCACACACCATCACAGCCTCCACACCATCACAGCCTCCATACCATCACAGCCTCCATATCATCACAGTCCTCCACACCATCACAGCCCTCCACACACATCATAGCCATCCACACACCATCACAGCCTCCATACCATCACAGCCTCCATATCATCACAGTCCTCCACACCATCACAGCTCTCCACACCATCACAGCCCTTCGCATCCATAAACTCTCACCTCATCTTTGTTAGCTCTGCTTCACTGTTCACATACTGAAGGATAGTGGACAACGACATTCTCCATGACGACCGCCACCTGGACAGTAGGAGAGCCCAATTAAGCCCCACACATAGTCCCCTCCCACCAGCA
>OY811986.1:5042065-5094565 GCA_963681505.1 Eunapius fragilis | reverse complement strand
CTAACTAACTAACTAACCAACTAACTAACTAACTAACTAACTAACTAACTAACGCACTGTTTCAGCCACACTGCAGGCACCATGGTTCATGGCGTGCTCTGGGGTAGCTGCTAGTGTGAAGGCTGTAATCCCATCATAGCCAGAGAGATCCACAGGCTCTGGGGAGGAGGGAAGGGAAGAGGAGAAAAGTAGATTGAGGGAGGGAAGAAGGGGGAAAGGGGAGGGAGGGAATAAGGGGGAAAGGGAGGGAGAGAAGAGGGAGAAAGGGGAGGGAGGGAAGGTGGAAGGAAGAAAGGGAGAAAGGGAGGGAGGGAGGGAAGAGGGAAGGGGGAAGGGAGGGGGGGAAGGGGAGGGGAAGAGGTAGGAAGTGAAATGACAAGATAAACTCCAGATGCAACTAAACACTCTGGCCTTTTCTCACCAATGCTTCCTGTAGCATCCAGAAGCATGTCAGTACTTGATATCCAAACTCCAGGGGGTGATTTATCGGATAGCTAAAAGGGGTGTGGGTGTGTGTGGGGGGAGGGGGGGTGAGAGGAAGTGTTTTCAAACAGGTGACCAGTGATCTTAATCAACACACTTGCAAATCCTTCTCTTTAACACTCTGTTTACAACAGATGGGAAATTGATATTCAGAAAACGGAGAATGGAGTTGCTTGCTTATGTTTGAACCATCTATTTTAAAAGGCACTTTGACAGCTAGAATCAGCAGGGTCATTCCTAAAACGATTGTACCCCCTTGGTTTCAAATCTGTATGCCTTTTCAAACTGTTGTTCTCCTCAATGAAGTACACTATTTCACAATACATTTGTATACCCAATTTTATTTGATTTATCCAATACACGCTCCCAAATAATTAATCATTTTCCTGTCTCTGCTTGGTTTGAATGACTACTGTTTGTACAGTACAAAGGACATGCTTGTTATTGTGGCACAAACAGGAAGGTTTTATGGAGGACATACCCCTCAATACATAAATATGCTATGTATGTCACAAGGGGCGTGGTTATGCACTAATATATATCCTAAGGTTTGCGTGTAGCAAAAAATACTAAGAAAATTATGCCACCAATTTTTTATACATAGACACTTGCCAACAGCATTTTACATATTGTTTGATCAACTTAGTGGGAAAATGATAAGGTGTCCTGGGATTTAGATTTAAAGGCAAGGTAGCCATTTTAAGTCCCCTAAAACAGTCAATACGTTTATTGCCACAAACTTGTCTTATCATAACACGCAGCCACAGAGTTTATATGAATATCATAATGTAAGCCACATTCACACCAGACTGTTTACAGTTTACAGAAGTCTTGCTCTTAGAGCAGCACTGGCTTCCTGCATCTCCTTTCTGCTTAGGGTGTATGTTCGACCTATTGCAGTTGTCGCATTGACAGAGGTCAGAACATCTGAGAGGTCTACATCCAGTAGATCCTCCTGCTCAGGGTACACAATGGAGGATGCTGGGATGCAGGGGTGTAAGAACTTGACAGTGATGACATGTTCAGTCTCATGAACCCCAACAACACAACCAAGCCAGCATTCTCCATAATAAACCTAGGTGACATATCCACCAATTGCTCTAACTTGACGAGAGAGGACAGGTGCATTTCCTACTACCACCTTTTCTCTTCTGGACACTACACTGGAAGAATACAGCTTCACTTCAACTGTGTTAGTTGATACTGGAATAAAACAGTGAAGCTTCTGTGTGCCCGGAACAGTTCTGCTCCTTGACACAACGGTCTTCCAATATTTTTGCTTCCTCATCATGTTCTTTAAGTTCCACAAAACAGAAATGCATACCTTTGATGTTATTAACCGCAAACTGGTACAGCTGATGTGCAGTCAATATGTGGTCTTTGTAGGCATGTTGTAAACTGGCTCTTGTGGCAAGTCGCTTGAGAGTCCCCCCAGCACCATCTCCAGCAGATTTGCCATGAGAGGTGGCAAAAAAGTGCCACTCTGCAGGAACTCCTAAATGTATGAGATGCCAACATAGGTTCAAGAAATTCTTGCAATTCTTGTATTGAGCAGCACAGCCGTCCGAGAAATAGATTTTTTTTTTTTTTTGCGTCTTGCCTTCACTTTTCTCTGTCAAGAACTCGACCAACTTCTTCTGGAATAGGTGCACTGCTATGACATCATGTTGCGTGCTCTCTGATATTATGATGAAGCAATGGTGACACAGCTCTCCTTTTTCATACAAAGGGGTGTATTGTTGCAGACCCATTGTTCCAGATGAACGATTGAATTTCGTCTTGGACAACAAAAGAATAATTCTCTGAGAAGTCTGCAATCATCAGATATTCACCTTCCTTGAGGTTCTCCTTTGTCTCTTGTACAAACCTGGCCTGCATTTTTTGCGGTGAAGTCGTGTATTGTTAACTTAATGAGCATGGAGGTGAATGCCTCAATAAATTCATCAACTGACATCACTTTGGTTTCTAGATTGGCACGGTCAGTTTGTGTCCATTGCCTTACCTCTACAGTATCAATTGAATTGTCACATGCAATTGCTTGTAGCTGATTGCCGAGAGGCTCAGTACCAGGGCATTTTTTGCAACTTCCAAATGTACACTTCAAGCTTGGAGGATTGCAGTGCAATTTTGCTAGGCAGTTACTGTAGTTACTGTAGTGATTAAGTTGACCACCAGAGAGGGACTCAAGCTTGCTGCCAATCATCATCAACTTCACGTTCTGGTGCATGGTACATACACAAACTGAGTGAGTGCCACTTGCTCTGGTCGTAAACTGGCAAATTTAGAAAAGCCCACTTTTAAATCCGGATGGCGATTCTTCCACTCATTATAGGCTTCTTTAAGATTACATAGCAGTAGTCTTTTTTGCATATGTTGCCGAACACCATCTGCTCCTAATACTGATATGAAGTCCTTTCTGCCTGGCATGACACGGCTCATGTCATCGGAAAAGTAAAAATTCCTGACTGCTTCACCAGTCTGCAATGATAGTGTATTGATATGCTGAGGATTTGGACTTGACATGACTCCCTTTTCTGCTACCAGCAGCTTTGCTTGTCTTGCTAGATACCGCGAGACACCAAAAACCCTTGATATTTTTTTCAATGACCAACTCTGAGGCAAAATTGTTAAAATCACCAGTTTTTCACTGCGGGATGCTGTTGAACGAAACTTGCCTTTTAGTTGTTTTATCAGTGCAGAACCATCAACTGCTTCATCCGATGATACTTCTTCAACCGAGGTTTCATTGCTTGCACACACACTAGATTGTGTGGTTTCTGGAACTTCATCACCCCTCAGTATTGTCCGCTGAAGTTGCAACCATACCATCATCAACAGTATTTGTTTGCAAATCATCCATGTTAGTGTCAGCTACAGCTTTAAGCTCTTTACGGCACACTGTGCACAAATAGTGCTGACGTGTTAGGCCAAGTGTTGGATGTCGCAGAATGATACTATAGGGTACAAGTCTCACATCTTTTCTCTGAGCTTTCTTGTGGCGCTTTGAAGGATCACAACATTTCTTTTCAGGAGGAACAGACATAGCTGGGCACTTATACAACGCACAGTTTCCTATTTTTATTTTATGTTTATATACAGGCAAAGCAATTCGCAAGGCTCCTTTGTGTAATTGGTAACTGAGTTGATATCATTTCTGTTGTCTTGCAGTGATCAATGCAACGGCCCACTTGTAGCGCAAGCATTGAATATAGCGCTTAGCGCAAGCGAGATCTCGCTTGCGCTAAGTGCTATTCAATGCTTGAGTCACGTGCGGTCAATTTACTTGCGGGGTGCAGGTGGTACAGTGTCTCTTTGTGTAATTGTTAACTGAGTTGATATCATCTCGCTTGCGCTAAGCGCTATTCAATGCTAGCGCTACCGCGCGTGACTCACGCATTAAATAGCACTTTCCGCAAGCGAGATCTCGCTTGCGCTAAGCGCTATATTCAATGCTTGCGCTACAAGTGGACCGTTGCATTGATCACTGCAAGACAACAGAAATGATATCAACTCAGTTACCAATTACACAAAGGAGCCTTGCGAATTGCTTTGCCTGTATATAAACATAAAATAAAAATAGGAAACTGTGCGTTGTATAAGTGCCCAGCTATGTCTGTTCCTCCTGAAAAGAAATGTTGTGATCCTTCAAAGCGCCACAAGAAAGCTCAGAGAAAAGATGTGAGACTTGTACCCTATAGTATCATTCTGCGACATCCAACACTTGGCCTAACACGTCAGCACTATTTGTGCACAGTGTGCCGTAAAGAGCTTAAAGCTGTAGCTGACACTAACCTGGATGATTTGCAAACAAATACTGTTGATGATGGTAACCATAATAATAAATCATATAATATCAGAGAGCACGCAACATGATGTCATAGCAGTGCACCTATTCCAGAAGAAGTTGGTCGAGTTCTTGACAGAGAAAAGTGAAGGCAAGACGCAAAAAAAAAAAATCTATTTCTCGGACAGCTGTGCTGCTCAATACAAGAATTGCAAGAATTTCTTGAACCTATGTTGGCATCTCATACATTTAGGAGTTCCTGCAGAGTGGCACTTTTTTGCCACCTCTCATGGCAAATCTGCTGGAGATGGTGCTGGGGGGACTCTCAAGCGACTTGCCACAAGAGCCAGTTTACAACATGCCTACAAAGACCACATATTGACTGCACATCAGCTGTACCAGTTTGCGGTTAATAACATCAAAGGTATGCATTTCTGTTTTGTGGAACTTAAAGAACATGATGAGGAAGCAAAAATATTGGAAGACCGTTGTGTCAAGGAGCAGAACTGTTCCGGGCACACAGAAGCTTCACTGTTTTATTCCAGTATCAACTAACACAGTTGAAGTGAAGCTGTATTCTTCCAGTGTAGTGTCCAGAAGAGAAAAGGTGGTAGTAGGAAATGCACCTGTCCTCTCTCGTCAAGTTACAGCAATCGGTGGATATGTCACCTAGGCTTATTATGGAGAATGCTGGCTTGGTTGTGTTGTTGGGGTTCATGAGACTGAACATGTCATCACTGTCAAGTTCTTACACCCCTGCATCCCAGCATCCTCCATTGTGTACCCTGAGCAGGAGGATCTACTGGATGTAGACCTCTCAGATGTTCTGACCTCTGTCAATGCGACAACTGCAATAGGTCGAACATATACTCTAAGCAGAAAGGAGATGCAGGAAGCCAGTGCTGCTCTAAGAGCAAGACTTCTGTAAACTGTAAACAGTCTGGTGTGAATGTGGCTTACATTATGATATTCATATAAACTCTGTGGCTGCGTGTTATGATAAGACAAGTTTGTGGCAATAAACGTATTGACTGTTTTAGGGGACTTAAAATGGCTACCTTGCCTTTAAATCTAAATCCCAGGACACCTTATCATTTTCCCACTAAGTTGATCAAACAATATGTAAAATGCTGTTGGCAAGTGTCTATGTATAAAAAATTGGTGGCATAATTTTCTTAGTATTTTTTGCTACACGCAAACCTTAGGATATATTAATGCATAACCACGCCCCTTGTGACATACATAGCATATTTATGTATTGAGGGGTATGTCCTCCATAAAACCTTCCTTTTGTGCCACAATAACAAGCATGTCCTTTGTACTGTACAAACAGTAGTCATTCAAACCAAGCAGAGTCAGGAAAATGATTAATTATTTGGGAGCGTGTATTGGATAAATCAAATAAAATTGTGTATTCAAATGTATTGTGAAATAGTGTATTTCATTGAGTAGAACAACAGTTTGAAAGGGCATACAGATTTGAAACCAAGGGGGTACAATCGTTTTAGGAATGACCCAGCAGGGTCATACACATACAAGCCCCCTAAAGTCAGACAGCCCTGGAAATGAGCCGTAACTTGTACACTTATTCCGATCGATCAGACCTGTTCAAGCTTTAATATTGATAATAAGAACCATTTTAGATGTGTTTTCCTGCCATTGTTCTTTTGATTTGACTTGTCTTATTAAGTAATGAAACATATTGGATCTTCTTCACGAAACAATGAATTGCTTTATATTCACCTTGAATTATACCTTCAGTATTGGAAGGAAGGATATATCGTAAGTCAAATGAAACTCATAGTTTTGTGAATAAGGTCCATAGATAACCGCACCAGGCTACGCCCATGTGCGGAGTCGTACATCAGTAGTGCAAGGGAGTGCCATCAGCTGCTGCAGAAAACCACGGCATACACCATTTATATATATTCTACAAGCTCCACTTCTTGTTTATTGCCCAGACAAAAAAAAAAAAAAAAGGCCAGCTAAGTGAGAATGGTGCATAATAATAATGTGCCTAAAAACCTTCTCAGGAAGCAGGTAAAGCACAAAGTGGTGGTAATGGCAGCTCTTTGCTCTTGTATAACCTTTTCATACCAATAATATTCTCCAAGGGGCTGACAAACTAGATTTTTTTTTTTTTTTAAGTGCATCTTGAAAACTGTGGCCGCCGGTAAAATGTTAATGAGGGGGCTTTGGTACGTTACAGTATGACAGTGATTGGTAGCCTTAACGGTTCTTACACATCTATATTGGTGCAATGAGGGTGGCAGGCTATCAGACAAAGTGTTTTGCTTGAATAAAAGGTAGAGTTTAGGTACAGAGGTAGTAAACTAAGTTTAATGTGGAGAGTTGCTCTGTGTCATATAGTGTTGCTAAGCTGGCTATAGTGATGTTGCTAAGGCCAAGATGTAAACATATGTTATTACAGATGCATTCAATGAACGATCCTAACCAATCCTACGCTGTGCATTAGTGCCCAATAGCATTGCAGGGGGACCTTTCCCCCCATAATACCCCTTATCCAATCAAATCACCCCAAATTGTCGTCGATATGGTTACAGGTTTTTGTATTTAAGTGAGGGGCTCCATGGGTGCAGCACTCCAGTCATAGCCTTGACTGCGGCCAGTTGCTCACCCACCCTCCACTCTTCCCCTCTCTCCACACCCTCCACTACCCTCTCTCCACATCCTCCACTCTTCCCCTCTCTCCATGATGTATTTCAATGTGTACATACATGTGTATGCATTTTGATCAATGGTGGGCAACACCCTCCGGGCTTCTACCCTGAGACAGCCTCCAAACCATGACCAGCGTCTTGGTTTGGGACACAGGCCGACCCAATGGAGACCAGCGTCCACCCGTTGGTCCCTGTAGGCCCAGTGGTACGAGGCACAGCTGCTACATGCCTGGCTGCGG
The DNA here is from genome assembly GCA_963681505.1 of Eunapius fragilis. Taxonomy (NCBI): domain Eukaryota; kingdom Metazoa; phylum Porifera; class Demospongiae; order Spongillida; family Spongillidae; genus Eunapius; species Eunapius fragilis. The sequence goes on along the minus strand of OY811986.1, from coordinate 5,087,378 downwards.
CTGTCGCCTGCCCCCATTATGGGCCAAACACAACTACATTCTTAGTATGGGGCAGGGGGTACATTTACTCAGCCTGTAAGAGCAATTAGATGACATTAAGGAGGGATTATGAAAGTTTTATTTTCTTCGCAAATCTGGGGGTTTAAAATATCTGATATCATAGCTACTATACAGTGCCAACAATGGACCTTTTGCCTCTGACGTCACACATGAATTTTGGGGGGGCAACTTTAAAATGGCATAACTTCATCATCATAGCTCTTACAGGCTTTTCCTTTTAAAGTGTCCTTAAGAGGTAAATTACCACACATTTCATTTTTTGTTCTATTTCACGATGGAGCTTTGTAAGGGATTTCTATACAGCGAAACATTGCGGAAGTTGCTAATGAGACATGCGCAGTCGTGTTTTTCAATTTTAGGGGGTCAACTTCCGGTAACTTGTGAGCGTTGTAACGTCTGCACCGTAACTGGCAAAGGTACTTCATTTTGGAATATAGTTAGGCATTCATTTATCATTAATTTCGTACATGCTATGTATCTTCGTGGTGTTTCTATAAGGACTTCTATTTTGTCAAACATAATCACTTAATTTGTGATGTCAGAGGCAAAAGGTCCATTACTGGCAAAAGCAGGAAGGGGGTCTTGTAACGTGATGAATTTCATTAGCACTTACAATTACGTGCCTCCATTTCTGGATCCACCCCTGTAATAACTGACCTTGTTCAGTGTGGCCAACAGCAGGTCAAAGTTCAGAGGCACCTCTGTCTGCTCAAAGTTCACCTGTTCTGATGGACCAAAGCTGTGTGGCATGAAAGCATGGCCGCAGGGACTGAAGGGGAACGTAGCACCCTTTAGTTGGTGTGCAGGGAGAAGGGGAGGAGGAAGGAAGGAGGTAAGGAGGGTGCATGACAACACGGGACAAGAGAGTGTACTAGTCAAGTACTTACCAAAAGCAGTATCAGGATTTTTGCATTGTATAGCACTTCTGATGAAACCACCTGTATTGATTGAACAAGGTTGGTGTGGCGACAGTGTGTTGTTGTACATGTGCAGTATGCATATGTGAGTGTGGCGCAATAACCTTGTGACCCTCCATAGCAGCTAGGTTTTCTGACACGCAGATCAGGGCGTTAAGAGCGGCGCTGCCACTTCCGATGTTGAACTTAGAATCGTCCACTGCCATCAGTAGCGTCTTCGGATGAATCAGACCTTTCTGCTGTCGGATCCATAGCTCTGGCGCAAACAATATTAGGGTGCAATATGTTGGAATGGCACCTGCTCACCCTTCTTATAGGCTTTGGCGCTTTCTCTGCTCTGAACTGTACAAACAATGGCAGTCCACATTTTTTAAAAATAAATTATTTCATTCCGTACTCGTGCCCAGCCCCCTGTTTCCAGCCATCGGAATTGGGGTGGTGCAGATGAATAAGGTTAGCGTTGAACGGTTGGCTTCAAATCTTCCCAAGCTCTCTAATGAAACAATGCATAATTCACGTTAGCTCTAATATATTCAGGGCCATTAATACGTTTTGCCTAAATACCAGCACAAAGCACTTATCTTTCTGCTCATAATTTTTCCATTGGATAATTACAACAATGGCATAGTGAGAGACTCAGATTCATTCTTCTTGCACATATCCATTATATTTCAATGTTGATCTGCCACTCACAATAAAGCAACAATCACAAGACATTCCCCTCATCTTATACAGTCATTGAGATGTCTGGGAGCACACTAACTCACACTAACAAGATGTAAGCGTAATAATTGCAGTAGAACTCTATCTAATATTGCTGTGGTACATTTGAACATTACGATTTTACAATGCTGATGGTGGCGATGAAGATAATTACATTGCTCGTTTTACGAGCAGTATATAGAGCACACATAAAAATTGAGAATGAGGGTTTTCCCCATAGCAATAAACTAAAGAGTCTTCACTTGCAACAAATACAACATACGCAAACACGGAAATAAAATAAAATGTTTTTAAAAAAAACACCGGGATAAGAAGACAAGCACAGTAAAAAGAGGCGGTGAATGAGTAATTGCAGCACAGAAGGCCAAAAACTGTGATCTTTGTGGGGGCTGTTGTTTTCTTTTTTCAGATTTATTATCACGTTGTTCCTATTTATTGAGAAAGTCGATTGTTGCTCTTCCAACCTTGTTGCTTGTCAAGTCGATTGCTTCTACTTTGATCTCTGTATCTCCAAACACCATGGTCGCCTGCAGTTCTCTGCTCGTGCCCCCAGTGGTGTCAGGCATTTCTAAATAGAGCTCACCACATCTCCGAACCCCGGGGTCCGAGGTGAACATCACGTGCTCCTTGTCGCTGCAGTAGATTCCGATCACAGTCGAGGTCTGGTAAGACTTTGCAGGAGTGTAGCTCCTTGTGACCTTCTCCCCCAAAGCCACCGACTGGTCCACGGTTACGAACGTATCAAAAACGTCCGTGCACCACTCGACGTCATCCTTAATGACTCTCTTCTCCGGCGGGTGTTTGCCGGGCAAAAATCTGTGTAGTACGCCCACGCCGTAGGTGTAAGCTGACCGCCGGACGCGGACAACAGTGGGGTCCAGGCCAAACATGACAGCGCCCTTCAGTATAGACAGCCCGCAGTCTTGAGGAATTATCACCTTCAGCTTCGGAGAGAAAAGTCTTCTGATTTCGCTCTGCAGGAGCGGGGACTCTGCAAATCCCCCCACCAGGAACATGTACCTGATTCCCTCCAGGTTTGGCTTGTTCAAGAGGTCAGTTATGTGCTTCGTGATGTCCTGAAGTACTGGTTCGAACAGGGCTTGCATGGCACTTGGGGATAACCTGAGCATCCCTTGCGAAGACCACTTCACGTCCTTGTTGCCAAATTTCTTGATTCCCTGCTCGACCGACACTCCCTTCAGCTTCTGATAGTGCTCGATAAATGAGAATGGTAGTGAAATGTTCAAAGCGTTCGACTTAGAGGGACTGGCAGTCCGCTTCTTGGCCTCAAACGCTATCGTAAGGTCGACCCACCCGGCTGGCTTGGTGTTCTTGAAGCTGACGATGAAGTCGATACCAAAAATCTTGACCAGCAGGTTCTCAAACTCCTTGTCGATCCCGATCGCCCCCCATGCCCCCCCGGAGGCCTTGTACAACTCTTTCAGCGTGCCCCCATCTTCCATCTCGTGTACCGTGAGGTCCACGGTCCCGCCCCCACAGTCGACAACTATGTACTGGGCCCCCGCCTTGAATTCCATGGACGGGGGACTGGAGACGGGGGAGGGAGTGCTCACCTTCCGGCTAATGCTGCTTGTCCGGTGGTAATCTTGGACAGGGAGGTCGTCGTCGGGAACCATCTCGCGTTGCTTTAGCTTACGACAGTAGATGGATGCAGCTTCTGGTTCTAGGGCTATTAACAGCTGGGAGGGATTCACTGGGGAAGCGAGTCCAGCCTGATAAGCATGTGTGTGTGTACATGTGTATGTGTGTGTGGTGTGGTGTATGAACAAAAAAAGAGTATCAACATGAGACCTACTGAAAGGAATAACTCATTGACAAGTGCTTCGCAGCCCTGTCCAAGGACTAATCATAATTACTTACATTTCATTGGTCCAAGGACTAATCATAATGACTTACATTTCATTGGTCCAAGGACTAATCATAATGACTTACATTTCATTGGTCCAAGGACTAATCATAATTACTTACATCTCATTGGTCCAAGGACTAATCATAATTACTTACATTTTCGTGGTCCAAGGACTAATAACTTACATTTTCGTGGTCCAAGGACTACATTTCTTGGACCAAGGACAAACAACTTGGTATCATTATTTCAATAAGACATAAATTTGGTGCTTATATGAGTATCAGGATATCCAGTCATTGGCATACACCACTTGTCACATACATTACCACCATGCTGTGCATATATAATGATGGCCAGATGATCAGCTCACCTAATGGATGACCTGGTGACCAACACACCTAATGATGACCAGATGATCAGCTCACCTAATGGATGACCTGGTGACCAACACACCTAATGATGACCAGATGATCAGCTCACCTAATGATAACCTCATGACCAACACAACTAATGATCAGCTCACCTAATGATAACCTCATGATCAACACAACTAATGATCAGCTCACCTAATGATAACCTCATGACCAACACAACTGATGATCAGCTCACCTAATGATAACCTCATGATCAACACAACTAATGATCAGCTCACCTAATGATAACCTCATGACCAACACAACTAATGATCAGCTCACCTAATGATGACCTCATGAACAACACACCTAATGATCAGCTCACCTAATGATGACCAACAACCTAACAATGACCAGATGATCAGCTCGACCAGTGCAATAGGATGGTTACGCTACATTACCATTACTCTGGGTAGGGTCCAGTGAACAAATGTTGGCTTTGTGATTCAATTACCAAACAAGGACATGGTTAAAAATAAGGATGTCCAAGATTATGGACAAGGTCACCAGACAAGTTGATAATTTATTGCCATGTATGGTAACAAAAAATGTTATACCAAATAACAAGAATAATAATCATTGACACACTGCTGCTTTTGGTAGATGTCTAAACGTTTTGAAAGACACCCACTAATTGTATCTGCATACTTGCTAAGATATATTGGCCACCACTAGTTGGTGTAACTGTCCATCAGCCGCATCGGCCATTTAATTTTCTCTGCGCCAACATGTTATCCCATGTATATCTATGGCAGATTAAGAGAGAGATGTAGGGGGGGGGGGGGGGGGGGGGGGGGGGAGAGAGAGAGAGAGAGAGAGAGAGAGAGAAGCAACTAGGGAATTCCCCCTCTCACACGTCTGGACAGTCACAGCCAACATGGCCCCATGCCATAGTAATAAGGTAACCACAGCTGCTGAGCCCAAGAGGCCCCCCCCCCCCTCCTCCCCCCTACCAATCGTGAGAGCAACAACCAATGATGGCTCCATTGATTAATGAGGTGTTAGACCAGGCAGCTGGACCTTCAGTCTGGTACATGGTCACCAATGGAACCCACACCTGCCAGGTTTTTGACGACAGGGCATCTGGTTATGAGCTTGAGACTCCGTTGAGTCTGGTTCAGGGTATGGTTAAGCGGAGGTCAACTATGAGTTCAAATGCCAGCAAAAATAGGGAGATGGTTCTGAAGGTGATAGCCATGGCTGCTGAGGCCACACCCACCATTTACAATCCTTGCTGGTGAGAGGTTGGGCTTCATATGGGCCTATGTTTATTTCCACCAATTATAAATCGCTGTAAATTTAATGATCTATTCTTCCACCAGTTAATTTAAAATCAATTGTTCTCTGCCAAATAGTACACTAGGCAATTATGATAGTGACTATTAGGACTCAAAGGATTTGTAGAAAGCAAACTTACAAGAGGTCTTTATGAGGAAGATATGCCCTAAACCCTAAATGTTACACATGGCGGCAGGGAGGGAAGGGAGAAGGGAAGAAGGGGGAAGGTGGAGGGGTGTGACACCATGCCCCTCTACCTTAACCCTCCATCCTGTGTGTGTGTGTGTGTGTGTGTGTCTGTGTGTGTGGTTCATGTAGAGGACACACACACATTCCACACTGTGTGGTCTACAAATGCTGCCCATTAACCTCACACACCATCACGAAACCACACATACAGTTCACATGTGATCATTTATGTAATCCACGTTACATGGTGGGATGTGCTACATACACACACACACATCAGCACATCAGCACATGTACACACACACATGCACACACACACATCAGCACATGCACACACACACACACACACACACACACACACACACACACACACACACACACACACACACACACACACACACACACACACACACACACACACACACACACACACACACACACACACACACACTGCTCACATCATAAGCTGCTTGTCGCATAAACTGTTTGGCTGGCTGCCTCCAGATGGCAGGAACAGTAATCACCCACCGAATATCGTCATTCACAATCCTAGTAGACGATTGGTCGGACAGCTCCTGTAGGCAGTGCTCTTTGAAAAACCTCAGTGCGTGTGCGAACACTTTCAACGCAAGGATCTTCTTTCCATTGGCAGCTTGTATCTCTAAACCTTTATGAAGGTCCTGTGGAAAGATGATACAAGTTGCCATGGCAGCATTACAGCCCCGGACACTGTACACTATGATCATTTTGCTCTTATTAGAACCACACCCTCACAGTGTGCTCTTATTAGAACCACACCCTCACAGTGTCCTTGCCCCCCTCACCACCATGACAACAAAGACAGATCCCCTGTCCCATTAGTGCAATGCGCCGTCTGATTGCAGAGCTCTTGGATGGGAGAAGGTGAGAATGGTGGGGTGAGAGGGTGGGTAGGGGCAATGGTCTCTTATGGGTACTCATTTGTGTTGGCCCTCCTTCAGAACCAGACACATCAGGGAGGGAGGCGGACATTTCACCCCCCAAAACACACATCTGAATGGTTTTCTGCTTTGGCACTCATTTGCTGGTAAGTGGTTTTCAAATAAATAGCACCAGCCACACCTAACCCCTACCCACACCTAGCCCCTATCCACACCTGACCCATACCACACCTGACCCATACCACACCTGACCCTACCCACACCTGACCCATACTCACACCTGGCCCATACCCACACCTGACCCATACCACACCTGACCCTACCCACACCTGACCCATACTCACACCTGGCCCATACCCACACCTGACCCATACCACACCTGGCCCATACCCACACCTGACCCATACCACACCTGACCCTACCCACACCTGACCCATACCCACACCTGGCCCATACCCACACCTGACCCATACTCACACCTGACCCACACCTGACCCATACTCACACCTGACCCATACTTGATCCATACCTGCCTGATTCATATCTGACCCACACCCACACCTGACCCATACTCATACCTGACCATACCTGACCCATACCTGACCCATATACGACCTGGTTCACAGCGGTATAGTTGAACGCAGAGTTTGCACATTACGTACAAGTACACATGCATGCACACACCCACACACCCACATACCCACACAGACTGTGGCACTCAGCAATGAAGGTTAACAAATGGTAACTGATGTCTACAGAGAATTGTAACTATGAATTCTTTTCATTCCCTGTTTCAAAAGACTATTCTCTGAACTTATCATGTCCATCCTGCATTGGATCACACCACTCATCACCGCCAAAGAAAGGTCACACCCCCCCCCACCCCACCAATAATACCTACCCTTCACTACAAGTCCAGTCACCAAGAAAAACATCCAACCAAACATCCAACCAAACCTTTCACCATAAGATAAAGCTAAAAACTGCTGTAGCAGGGCAAAGACCTTCACCTAGCCCAACCCCCTCCACCTCCCCACCACCTAGCCCAACCCCCTCCACCTCATCACCTAGCCCAACCCCCTCCACCTCCCCATCACCTAGCCCAACCCCCTCCACCTCCCCATCACCTAGCCCAACCCCCTCCACCTCCCCATCACCTAGCCCACCCCCTCCACCTCCCCATCACCTAGCCCACCCCCTCCACCTCCCCATCACCTAGCCCAACCCCCTCCACCTCCCCATCACCTAGCCCAACCCCCTCCACCCACCACCTAGCCCAACCCCCTCCACCTCCCCATCACCTAGCCCACCCCCTCCACCTCCCCATCACCTAGCCCACCCCCTCCACCTCCCCATCACCTAGCCCAACCCCTCCACCTCATCACCTAGCCCAACCCCCTCCACCTCCCCATCACCTAGCCCAACCCCTCCACCTCCCCATCACCTAGCCCAACCCCCTCCACCTCCCCATCACCTAGCCCAACCCCCTCCACCTCCCCATCACCTAGCCCAACCCCCTCCTCCTCCCCATCACCAAGCCCAACCCCTCCTCCTCCCCATCACCTACCACAACCCCCTCCACCTCCCCATCACCTAGCCCAACCCCCTCCACCCACCACCTAGCCCAACCCCCTCCTCCTCCCCATCACCAAGCCCAACCCCTCCTCCTCCCCATCACCTACCACAACCCCCTCCACCTCCCATAGCCATGGTGAAAGCTATCATGTTGCCAAAAAAAATGGTGCCAGCTCATGTAGTTGCCATGGTAATCAATGGGTACCCCCTGTGATAAGCAAGTTAAAAGGACATGCACAAACATCTACATGTAAGATCAAAGGCCTAATACTTCCTGTTTCCCCATAAACATGGGAATGGTGTGGCCATGTGTGTGTGTGTGTTGTGTGTGTGTGTGTGTGTGTGTGTTGTGTGTGTGTGTGTGTGTGTGTTGTGTGTGTGTGTGTGTGTGTGTGTGTGTGTGTGTGTTTGTGTGTGTGTATACCAACATGTTAGGTTGCGAGGGGGGGGGGGGGGTGTCTAAAAAGTACAGGTTCAAAAATCCTGTTTGTCCTGCAGCAATAACTCTGCTGCCAATATGGATGCAAATAACACAGTGTGCCATGCAATCTAGCAAGGTTTACCCAGAGGTGTGGCTTTTTTAAGAGTAGGCAGGGGGTGGGGGTGGAGGTGTGTATATGGTTGGGTGCCCATACACCCCACAGCACACACCCCACAGCACACTCCCCACAGCACACAGCACACACCCCACAGCACACAGCACACACCCCACACCCCACAACACACTCCCCACAGCACACACAACACACTCCTTTGAGAGCTGCATACCACCAAATTATATGCAACCTTAAGGGGGGGGAGGGGGTGGGAGTGTAAATGTAAATTACTTAGCATCTTACAACCAAGTCCCAATGATAGTGACCAGATGGTCCCAAAATAAGGGGCAGCACAGTGTATGTACTTAAAGATGGAGGTATCGTGTCTACCACCACAGCGTACATGCCTGTATACCTTAAGTAGCCCTTATGATGTAGTGGATGGTAATGCCCTCAAAATGTGTCTCAACTGTCATATCTCCTCAACTACAACACATCTACCATATGAACAGACTACCCCCCCCCCCCCCCCCCCTAATTCCACAGGTTTTAGGAACAAGACACATGTTGCAGATTATATAAATTAATGGACCTATGATGATGTCACATTGAGGCGCCATAAGATTAAACACTCCATAAATGGAAGAGAGTTGTAGCGGTTGTAATGACTGCGCCATATGCTATGAATTATGGTATAAAGTTTAAGTGTTTAATTAATTAAGGCGCACAGCGGCACAGGGCCTAACGCCAGCGTGCCCTGTGGTATGCATGTGACAAGTGTTTGCTCGTAATGTCAGCGTGCTTCACATATTGAAGGTATGCGTGTTTCTGTAAGAGGTCATGACTGACCCCCCCCCCCCCCCCCCCCAAAAGAAAAGCACACACACACACACATAAACACACATACACACACATACACACATATAAACACACACATACACACACATACACACATATAAACACACACACACATACACACACATACATAAACACACATACACACACATTAACACACATACACACACATTAACACATATACACACACACTAACACACATAATTAACACACACGCACACACATAAACATTTACAGTGGTTTCTATATCTACCACCACAGACAGACATGCAGGGTTAATCAGCTGGATTTTTTTTTTTTTTAAGGGAACAGGAATACACAACCACTGGGTAATTGGTTACACATCAAAGAGCAGTGTTTTTATGTGACATCCATCACAATGTACTACATGCAATCCCCTCCTGACACAGAGGAATGCTATGTAGGTAGGTAAGCCATCTTATACACACAACTGCTAAGGAGTGACCACACACCGCCTGTCCATTGCGTGCAGTGCTCACCTAAACCTTTTACACGCCTATCCCTTTGCCAACATCACGCCAGACCCCAACCCCTCCCTCCTTTGACATTGTGTGTGTGTGTGTGTGTGTGTGTGTGTGTGTTATATGCAACATATTCAGAATGTGCTATATACATGTAACACGCAAACACAAGCCACACACACACACACACACACACACATACACACACACATACACACACACACACACACATACACACATACACACGCACATGCATATACAGATACACAACGCACCACGGCGGGGGGAGGGGAGGGGAGAAGGGGAGGGGAGGGGAGAAGTGGAGTGGAAATGGGGTTCTTCATTCCATCTTAACCTTACCTGGCTGGAATGAAGGGTCATTTTGAATTTCTCGAAGTAATACCATTTCTTCGCCTCGCCTTCCTCGAGGTCGTGGTAATAGTCCCGCGCGCCGAACCCGAATGAGTGGAACTCCCCGTTTGGCTTCAGTAGCAGAGTCGTAGGCGTTTTTTGATTGGTAACGCCCGGGTCTCCGCCCTCCCACTTTCTCATCATATGAATGCTGTCGGGGTCCCTGGTGAACGAAAATGCATAGCCGCTGTAGGTCGTTCCGAAGTCGATAGCAGCGACCACGAAGTGGGTGTCTAGGGTTGGCGTAGCAGGTTTAGGTGATGGCGATCCATTGTGCAAAGACCCGTTGAGTTCCATAGCTAACGCTGCTGCCATCGCTTCAAAATGCTGAAAGAAAACCAACAGAACTGCAAAAAAAAAAAAAAAACCAGTTGCAGCCCCAATCTACGTATTAGCTAGTGCTCAAGTTTTTTTTTTTTTTTTTTTGGTGGAATTATAGATTGTCATTTAAAAGTGCATTCTGATAATTAGAAGCACGGTATGCGACCGTCAGCCCCTCCTACCCCTACGCAAGTACGCGCGCCGCCCCCTGAAGTATAATGGCCACTCCAACTTCTACCACAACGAAGCTAAAATCAGCATCCTCAAAGCTTCTTCGCAGCATGAGCTTAGGTCGGAAGGGGCGTTCAAAATCCAAATCCACGCGAGCGAGTGCGGACAGAGTCACAGCTTTCGAACTAGACGACGTGCCTCTAGATGGCGTGCTGACCAAACACAAACCGAAGGTGGTCGTGGCAATCGATTTTGGGACTACTTACAGCGGTTATGCGTACGCATCTATAGACAAGCCGGATGACATTCACCTGATGAGGAGGAGCTCCGGTAGCCACTTGGGACTACAGAGTTATAAGTTACCCACGGTGTTGCTTCTCCGCGAGAACGGAGATTTCCACTCGTTCGGCTACGAGGCGAGGGAGACGTATGCGGATATGGACGAAACCGAGTCCCTGAAGTACCTGTACTTTGAAAAGTTTAAAATGGAGTTGCATTCGCGGCGAGTAAGTTATATAATATCATTATATACGCACGCATAATATATAGATTATGTATGGGTGACCGAGTGGACAGAGCGGAGTACTATTACATATATAGCTCGTATCAGTTGTGCGCAATGCCATGCGTTTAGACCATGCACAATGGAATGCTCCGTATAGTATGTCACTTGCATGTAGTAATGATATCAGGTGTACAACCGGTACATTTCTCGAGTTTTGCTTTATATAGGACGCCTGCCACTCTTATATATTTATAATTATGTTTGATTTGAGGAATATACCATGCACATAATACGCGCTTTTCATCAGATGCAGTCAATATAGGCCCGCTGCATGTAATCATAAATTAAAGTGCATTAATCATATAAATTAAAGTGTAGTCCATTCAGGAAGGGAGAGGAAGTTTAGACTCAGTGCGTAACAAAGTATATTACATAAGCATAGAAACATTGCCATGCAACTTAAACATGGATCAAAATTAAAAGCATATTATGCAATAATTATCAAATTAAATGAATAATAATTTCACGCTATTCATGCAGAACCTGGATCGTGAGCTTGATCTGGAAGCGGCCAACGGGAAGAAACTCTTGGCGTCCATCGTATTCACACACGCCCTCAGGTACTTCAAGGATTGCTGCCTCGTAGAGCTCAGAGACCAGACCACCACCCCCATCACCACAGAGGACATTCATTGGGTCATCACAGTCCCAGCTATATGGCGGCAGTCTGCGAAGCAATTTATGCGCTATGCAGCAACGCAGGTAAGACCTGGTCATTATATAGTAAAGTGATGATGATGATGATGATGATGCATGATGATGATGATGATGATGATGATGATGATGATGGTGATGATGATGATGATGATGATGATGATGGTGATGATGATGATGATGATGATGATGATGATGATGATGATGATGATGATGATGATGATGGTGATGGTGATGGTGAGGGTGATGATGATGATGATGATGATGATGATGATGATGATGATGATGATGGTGATGGTGATGGTGATGGTGATGGTGATGGTGATGATGATGATGATGATGATGATGATGATGATGATGATGATGATGATGATGATGATGATGATGATGATGATGATGATGATGATGATGATGATGATTGATGATGACGATGACGATGACGATGACGATGACGGTGACGATGACGATGATGATGATGATGATGATGATGATGATGATGATGATGATGATGATGATGATGATGGTGATGATGGTGAGGGTGATGATGATGATATAACTTTCTTTTGTTTAGTTTATGATCTTAGCTTGTACCCCATTCCAGCTAGCTCCCTTCCTTACGTGCCATTTGACATTATTCATAATTACTATAGTCACTATCATTAAGATTGCTGCGCTTTGTAAGCTTGTTAAAGCATTCCACAATCCCCCCAACTCTGTAGGCCGGTCTCGTGACGCAGTACAACCCCAGGGCTCTCACCATAGCTCTGGAACCCGAGGCTGCCGCCATTTACTGTCGTCAGCTCCAGCTGAGCGACTCTCGTCCTGCCTCTCTCGAGGCATCCACCAAGAGCTCCAGGAGTTTGTCGTCCTTGTGGAGCGGCTTTGGAGGTAGGCACCACCTTCCGAATTGCTTGCGCCTGCGCCGTCACCAATTGAACGGCGGTTACAAAATTTGTGCGTTAATTTAATAATATACCGTAAATATACCGTGTAGTCTCCTTCCCCTGCTATTTCAGGCTACTCCCACTCGCAACCCACTGATCATCAGGATGCTGCACGGTCGTATATACCGGAGTTTGAGGGCGCTCCCCGACCACCGGCCCAAGAACTCAACAAGGGGATGCGCTACGTGGTGGCGGACTGCGGCGGGGGGACTGTCGACCTCACCGTGCACGAGGTGGAAGAGCGAGGCCGCCTCAAAGAACTGTACAAAGCCACGGGAGGGGCGTGGGGCTCCATGGGGGTGGATTTCCAGTTCGAATGCCTGCAGAAGGATATCTTTGGGGAGGACTTTATAAACCACTTTAAGCTGGAGAATCCAGCAAGTTGGTCAGAGTTGATGAGCCTCTTCGAGTCGAAAAAGCAGTCATTTTCGCCGATAAAGCAATCTCCAACCAACATTTCCCTGCCTTTCATTTTTGTCGAGAAGTTTGAGAAACACAGCAAGATGACGGTCCAGGACGCTTTGAAACAGTTTGACGACGAGAACGTCACGTGGTCAACACAAGGCACCCTGCGGATCAACCCCGATACGATGCATCAGCTGTTCGAACCTGTAGTAAGCGCCATCGTGCACCACATACAGAACCTTCTCCTCATCCCGCAGCTAGAAGGCATCAAGTACCTCTTCCTTGTCGGAGGGTTTAACGCTTCTCCGGTACTGCAGAAGTCCATTCAAGATGCGTTTGGCGACCAGCTTCGCATCATCATCCCACCCGACGTCAGCACTACCATTTTGAAAGGGGCCGTGATGTTCGGACTCGACCCGGGCCTCATCTACATCCGGAGATCGCCGCTCACCTACGGAGTTGGGTGCCTCAATAAATTCATGTCCGATCGGCACCCACCGGAGAAGAAGGTCGTCAAGAACAACGTGGAATGGTGCACGGACGTGTTCGACGTTTTCGTGTACGCAGGGCAAGCCGTTTCCCTCGGACACTCCGTCACGCGAAGCTACGCGCTGGCGAGGTCGGAACTCAAGTCGACCACCATCACTCTCTTCGCCACCGAGAGCGACACGGTCATGTTCGTGACCGACAGGGGCGTCACGAAGGTGGGCGAACTGCAGTTGCGCATGGACGGGACCGAAGGGGGGACGAGGGAGCTGCGCATGTCAATGACGTTTGGCGACACCGAAATTACGGCGGAGGCGATGGATTGCGTCAGCCGGCTCCGGGTACAAGCCTCGATAGACTTCTTAAGTAAATAAGCAATGCATTTCCCCGTCGTACAATGTTTGTTCATAAAATCATGTCATGCACATATGTATTATTATTATTATTATATCGGAACCTGCGCTAGTAGTGGTTGGGCGTAGCCCGACCGTCGCGTTTTGGCGGAAGGTGCCTATACCTGGATTTGTACCCATCTGATAGCGGATGTGGGCTATTGTCACATTTAGCCACATACGCTATCAGATGGGTACAAATCCAGGTATAGACTTGATACCCGACCTTCCGCCAAAACGCGAAGGTCGGGCTACGCCCAACTACGCGAGTAGCTTGCAGTATCATCATGAATCGGAATCTACGCGAGTATAGGTTCCGATTCATGATTAAAAACGTCACTCCCTTCTAGCGGGACAGCCAAGAGTCTATGAAGCGCCGTTTGGGACAAAATTCACGTTTTTCTGTCGATGCGATACTTTTTTATCGATGTGTACTTTATCAATCGTAGCGACCGCTTGTCCTATCTCATCGATCGATCTTATCGGTAATAATTTGTCGTACATGTAGTGGCTATCGCCTTATTAATCCACCACGCGGCTAAAACATCGCCTTCGTCGAACGAGCAACCTAAGCTATCGAGGGTACGGCGATCGATCGGATACATGTATGTAGCTGGAGCTATCAATATAGTGGTAAATCATGCATACATTTCACGTTCAATGCCCTACCCGTACAAGTTTCTTTTGTATATAATTGTTCAGGATCCAGGCAGAAATGGTGCATGTGCGTGTCTCTATGTATGTACATGTGTGTGTATTTGTGTGTGTATTTGTGTGTGTATGTGTGTGCGTGCGTACGCGCGCTTTGCGTGTGTGTGTGTGTGTGTGTGTGTGTGTGTGTGTGCGCGCGTGCATGTGTGTGTGTGCAGTGTGCGCTCGCATGTGTGATCTGAGGATATCAAATTATCTAAAACTCATGCGTGAGTTTAAGTTTGTGTGCGTGCGTGTGTGTGTGTGTGTGTGTGTGTGTGTGTGTGTGTGTGTGTGTGTGTGTGTGCCCCTCCCCTACCCCACCCCTTGGTAAAACTGATCCTTTGCTAGACACTATGCCCCAGTATTGTCCTCCAACAGATAAAACTGCTCCCAACGTTGAAAATATAATGTAATGTTTGGGAGGGGGGGGGGGGGGGGGGGGGGGGGCGGGGGGCGCTGGTTTGGGTTACTCACCAAGCTAGGGGAAGCATCGCTAATTGTGCAGTTTTAATTGCACCATTATAGAATTAATGAGGCAGCTGCTTTTGGTTTATGGTATTGTACCCCACTTGATAAGCCTGTCCCGCTACCAGTCGGCCATTTCATGGCTGGAGTGTTGATTGACTTTGTTGGTCCATTCCTTTGGTAAGAATATACAACTATAATTGTATCTGGTGTGTATTGCATCTGTATGTCTGTGTGTGTGACTGTATGTGTATGTGTTTGTGTGTGTGTGTGTATGTGTGTGCGTGTGTGTGTGTGTGTGTGTGTGTGTGTGTGTGTGTGTGTGCAGGCAGGGAGGCAGTAAAGTGCTTATATTTTGAATGTGGCCAGTAGGTTTAATTTTCTGAACTGTTCACTTGTCAGGCATTTGTTCAAAAAAGGTGTGCATGACATCTCTGAGGATAGCATGGAGATTACAAAGGCAGTAGACTGGGAATCAGCTGCGAAGGAGAATTTTAAGGTCTTTAGGGAATTCTACCATCATTCTTTCCCCTTACTTTTCCTTTACACTCCTGTTTCCATTCAACTCCTGTAGTTTGCATTGTGCAATTTGTCCACAGCATTTCCAAATTCACACGCCATTTTTAGGTTTCACCCTCCTCCAGTTTACACTTGCTCTACCATGTACAACTCCATCACCCCTTTCTCCCTCCCTCATTGATTCATTCCTCTATCTGGACCAACATTCTCCACAATAATCAGTTCTCCATCTGTCAATAATACAAGACTCGCTCAACACATCACCTGGTCCACCTGCTCCAGTTAAGGCACAAGCTCCAGGAGCAGTCAGCATGTCTCAGAGAAAATCATCACTACCAGCCTTTGTAAGGCGGAGGTAACCTTGGAAAGGTCCAGCTGTATGCGTGCATGTATGTGTGTGTGTGTGTGTGTTTGTGTGTGTGTGTGTGTGTGTGAGCATTAAAAGCTGTGTTATTTAACAATACAGTGTCGGTGGTGTTCTGGAACGACTTTGGACGAGAGTAGGTTCAGACAGCTGTGTGTACTATACTAGTTGTGCTATATCATGTGACACATGTGGCTGATGTCACGTGTTAAAGTTGCATTTAGAGGACTAAATGCAATATTGTACAGATTCCTGCTGAAGGATATGCAAACCAAGCCTGCCATCTGGAAGGCCAAGTATAGGTCCAGCGAGCAGTACTCACTTGATTTCTTGAAAACAGGGTGACCACAGGAAGGAGGGTAAGAATGCTAGTTGAACTTGGAGAGCCCTAGGAGGCCAGTCATGGTGCCATCACGTGGGTAAATAGGTCTGCATAGCATGTGTGTGTTCTCATTTTATATTAGATTGTACAATGTGGACCCTTTTTGCTAGCATCTGGTGGTGAGTGATGGAAGGATACTTTTTAATGTTCTACAGGTGTAATGCAAGGAAGTCACAGTTAGGCTTGGTTTTTGCCTTTAGATGAGGACATTCCACAGGGGAAATGACACCCTTTTTTAATAGTTTAGCTAGGATGCTTCCTGCTCAGAAAATACATGTATTTATCTAGTCAGTCAGTGGCACAAATTAATGATCATTTGAGACCCCTGTGTTAACAATACCCATGTGCAAGATTACAGTTCAGCATTTAATACTTAAGAAGGTATTTGGAATGGTGTGTGTGTGTGTGCGAGTGTGTGTGTGTGTTGTGTGCATGTGTGTGCATGTGTACTGTATGCGTGTGTGCTTTAGTTTTATCCAGCATCCAGGTGACAATGTGAGGATAATCAACACAGCCGGAAATGTCTCAGAATTGCGCCAACTTGTTAGAAATTTCAGACACACACAGCTTTATATAGGAAGAACTGCGAAATGATGTGGCACAAGTGTAGCGCTTAACCTTATGTTATTTTTACACTGGTTGTGTATGCAAGTTAAAACAATTACTGTTTTGCATTAACACATTGGATTTGTACGTGTACTGCTTAACAACTCAATGTTATTTGGGTTTTTCAGAAAGATTCACAAGTGCTTGCATTTATAATCAGCAATGTACGTGTATCTAATACTATAATTTCCATCGTACGTACGTACGTCCGTACGTACGTACGTACGTACGTCCGCGTAACTCATTTATATACTCGGCCTAGCGCCTATTGGTTGCTAGGTATGTACGCGTACCTAGCTACCAATAGGAACGACCACCTCCCACACAAAAGGCGGTCGCAATGACAGCTGGTTTCCACTTCACATTTAGTATCTAAATTTTTTCAATATTTCTTGAATTCAAAGTGGGGGGGAGGGGGAGGAACTGCATACGCTATTGTGGTTCACTCTCAAGTCTCATCGTACAGGCCGAGAACATGTAGTTACTACCTGAAATTGCGCGGGCATGTTATAGAGGTTAAGTTGCGTAGTAACCGTATGTTAGAACAGGTGATAGATTATATATGCAAAATTTGGTAAAACAGCCGGTAAAAAATAGAGGAGCTAGGAGGTAGACCAACTGTTCATCTGGCAAATGAATAGCGAGACGAATAACAGCGAGACGAATAATCAACCCGTGATTTTTCACGGGGACACGCTAGTAACTATATAATTTCAGTTTTCAAAGATTGAAGAGGGCGTGGCGTGGTACCTTTGATTGGACCCTTCCACCCTCTTCACAAAATGCTGGATCCACTATTTATAGAGCTAGATCTAAAGTGAGCTAGTTAGGGGACTATCTCTCACATAGCCTACAACATTGGTTTTGTGTAAGTGTGATTGAAGAATCAAAATGCAGGGACATCACGCACTATTTATAGACCAAACGTCTACACACACCAACACATATCACAATCACATAAATACGTATAAACTAACCTAATTAGGCCTGGTGACAGGGACTCACCCAAGATGCATTCTCACATCACTTCTGTCCACAATGACACCATGTACCATTGTCACATACTGGGTCCTAGTGATGAACACTATGTGGTACAGGAATGGGTTTGTGTTACTAGCTAGTTATTGGCCCCTTTATGTGATGCACACAACTTTATTGCAGACACACCAAGCTATATATATGTACACCTATTATTCTGCATAACCATAAAATCTTTCACCAATGATGGATTTTGAGGTGTATTCAGTACATCTAACAACTTCTGGTCACTTTGGACAGCTAGTTCATATGCATCCTTATGTAAATGTTCATCAACCATAATGGTACAGTTTATCAGTCACACATAATGGTACTGTTTATCAGTCACACATGTTCTGTTAGTCCCATATGACTGAAGCCCAGGTTCCATTTTGTTAGGAGGTAATTAATTGGATTGGTAAGTGCAAGTGTGCATGTCAAGATTTATGATTGAGCACTCTTGGTGGGTGTAATTTACGAAAACGTTAATGCACAATAACTTGATACGAGTGGCCCAAATATTCGTGTTGTGTAGGGGTCAATATGCACTCACTACTAAAGAAACGTCAGTTAGCTTCAATATTGGCTTTCTAATAATAATGATGATAGGTCATTGTAGATGCACTAAAGAATGCTGAACAGAATTTTCATTTGTAACCGATGCTACATAAAAACTATGTGGTACAACAAATTAGAATACTGTTATCAATTTATCAATTCCTTAATAATTTGTTGGTCTGCCAATAGAGCCTTCTATCAGCCTTCTCCCTCATGCGACCAATGATCCTATGCATTGGCTTGGGCTTACACTTGGACCAATGAGTGAGTACAAGGTGGTGGTTGGATTTGGAACATCTGGCACGTCTGTGTGCCAATTCTGCCCAAGACACAATACCCTCAATCCCCTCAGCCACCATGCAGTGACCTGCAGGCATGGGGAAGATGTTGTCATATGCCACCACCTGGTAATGTGGTTGTCAAATTATGTATTCATGCTCATCTAATCATAAGTTTCTGTGTGGAGAAGGGCATAGCCAAACTGAGCAGTGCTTATCACTGGTTGGCACAAAGACAAACCAGCTGTTCAGGACATCACTATTGCGTGCGTCACCTCTCTGCCTTACAACCTTGGGTGAGCCATGTCACAAGGCTGGTGCTAGCAGCCCTTCCTGCAAAGGCCTCTAAGCTCCACGCCAATGGACCCAAATACCAGGAGTTAGGTTGGTCCTGCATTTGATTGGCATGGAGGCATACAGCCATTGGGACAAGGAGGCTTGGGACACCCCTCCATGCTGGCATCTCACCTGGCCTATTACCACTCTTCCTCCGAGCCAATGGTATATCAATCACACTTGAAACCTAAATCACTGCATAATATTTTGGATTTACATTTTATTGTATTTACTCTTTTTTTTTTGTGGCAATGAAAAAGATACAACACTAATGTCCAATACATTAAACTAGGTACACTAAATAATATACTTATACAAAAAACACTTCATCTTCACTGTCCACCTTCATTGCCCCAACACGGAAGCTGCATTGCCCCGTTGGACAGCAACTGAGAGAGGCAAGCATAGGAGTTAGCTTCATAAGACACCTGCCTCAACCGATGGCCCAAAGTTTAAGGAACTCAGTTGTCCTTGGTCCTAACACTCCAGTTGTCTCTATTGTCACTGGAGTGAAAAAGTGGCATGAGTCAAGGTAGTCATCTTCTTATCTTCTGCCTGTTGAGCAACTGCTCCAACTTGCTGTATAGCAATTGTAGAGTAAGATGTTGCAAACGTATCTGGACATGTTGCATCCCACGCTTGAAGTTGGCCACATTTCCAAGGGACAATTGAGCCTGACACCATCAGGTCGCTTCCCATCTGAGCGATACAGACCTGAAGGCTCCAAATGTGATGGAACATGTGCCGCAGCCAAAGCTCTGTGTAATGATGCCATTGACTGCTGAATGGTGATGGTACCATCCTGCGCTCTTTCTGCAGCTTAAGCCACTCTTATTCAAATATGGTGCAAATATGTATGTAAATATTGCATGTGACATTTCCGCTATAGTAAATGAATCCTTTATATTTACTATTTTGTTGATGTCACGTATACCATATGTACTAACACATTTGCACCACATTGGATTAATAGAAAATACGTTGTAAATACAAATTTTATGCAGTGAATATGTTGTAGGCCATGTGATGAGATGGATGTCTATAACCAGCTGGGTGGATGCCTATCTACCTCACTTTAGATCTACCTCTAAATAATGCCCGATAACGGATCCAGTATTTTGTGAAGAGTGTAGAAGTGTTTAATTATGTATTAAAAACCACTTATAATATTTGAAACTTGAAAACACATATCAATGACATGCGCACTTGCAAATCCGCGTGGTGGATTAATAACGCAATAGAAAAAATGCGAGGGAAGTCAGCCACTACGACAAATTATTACCAGATCGATTGATAAGATCGATCGATGAGATAGGAAAAGCGGTCGCTACGATTGATAAAGTACACATCGCTAAAAAAGTATCGCATCGACAGAAAAATGTGAGTTTTGTCCCAAACGGCGCTTCATAAGAGTCGGGTCACTTCGCTCTTAGTGGCAATCGAGCGATATCAAAAGGGAGAACAGTTCTGCGTTGTATCTGTGTCACAAGACGGTGTACTTTTAGAGAACAAAAACACTCGTCCCCACCGTCCGTACCCAGTCCCACCTAAAATTTCTCCTCCGTCGTCGTCGTCAACTTCTTCCTTCGGGATAGCATAAACTCACGACAGGAACGTTTGTAAAGCACGCCAAGTATACCAATCGCTTCAGGATGTGTCCGAAGGTTATCTTCAGGGTCTGTTAGACGCCTAACCGATCGGGCAATTAACTAAAGCGAGTAGTTCCTTATTTTGTGTTGATCTACAAATAGTATATTACATCAGCTATCACAATGTTCATGGCGCACTTACAAAAACAACCAATCAAAATCAAATTTGATGGTTTAATTTACCATGCAATCTCACGGACAATTCTGATTCCACTCGAGCATCTAAAAGTGGAAAGATCCAGATGCTGCCAGATCTGCCAAACGAGTGCACTCAAGCGCGGTACCTAAAGGACCAACAAAACGACCACCCAAAGGTACGTTACAGCATCGATAAATGTTGGATCGCTAAATTATGAGCATGCATGGTATATCGCTAGAATGGAAGAAATAGTTTCTGCAATAGTTTCAGCGGTAGATACTGCTTTGAGTTAATTTGCTCATTACTATATCGCCAGCGGCAAATGGCGGTTTCGCTGTATTTACACTGTAATACCGGTTTTTGAGCAAGCCAAACCTGTTTTAATTGCGGCAGTATTGCTGATCTGCATGATCTTGAATCTAGTGAATCACTAATATAAAACAAAGCACCAAGTTTACATCATTCTTTAAGAAAGTGGTCATCATCCTTATTTAAGGATGGCCATCCTTAAATAAGGATTGCGGGAGATTAAACATTAATGACACAAGTAATAAAAACAGTTAGGCTAAGGTACGTCCTGCACGCTGGCGTTTGAGCAGAAGGGAGCATCTACATCAGTACACGTCATTATACAAATGCTTGATATTATTAATTTTGAAGTGGTTATGGTGTAAATAAGCATAACTTTTTAACCACAAGTTATTTCTCGACGAATCTGGCTGTGAGTATAGCTGGATCAACTGGCTATCAGAGAAAATCAAGAGTTTTAAAATCATTATAGTTTTTATGGTCAATAATCTCTACTGTTGTGATCCTTATTTAAGGATGGTGTCAATCCTTAAATAAGGATGTGCCACTTCCTCCCTGTTTTACCACATGGTCATTGATCATATTGACATCATTTAACGTTTGTTATGGAGGCTAATCAGTATACAATTGACCAATACCATTTGTTTTATCTTACTTACTTGGTTAGCAAAAATATGCAATGTAAAAGATGATCCTTATTTAAGGATAATGACATCCTTTAAAAATAAGGATTTTTCCCTGGAGATTAAACATTAAAACAATCTGTTGCAATAATGACAGGTGGGACTGAAAACATGTGACAGCAAAAATTCTACTTAACAGAATCAAAATAATTGGCTACTTATTCAATACATTGTTCCAAGAATAGCAGGGTGAAAAAAATTCACTCTTTCTCTTTCTTTGCTTTGGTTGGTTTCATTCTATGGAAGATAAAAATAAACATACCCCTCATTGAGGAGTTCCAGTACACTATACACTATGTGCCTGCCTATGGGGTGTGTACAAAGGTGCCCAGGATACGTGGATGAACTATGTTATGTTTAGATGCACTAAGTGGATAATTGATTTCCTGGTGTCCTGATACACATATCCCCCTATGCAGTATGGTACACATATCCCCCTGTGCAGTATGATACACATATCCCCCTGTGCAGTATGATACACATATCCCCCTGTGCAGTATGATACACATATCCCCCTGTGCAGTATGATACACATATCCCCCTGTGCAGTATGATGCACATATCCCCCTGTGCAGTATGATACACATATCCCCCTGTGCAGTATGATACACATATCCCCCTGTGCAGTATGATACGCATATCCCCCTGTGCAATATGATACACATATCCCCCTGTGCAGTATGATACACATATCCCCCTGTGCAGTATGATACACATATCTGTGTCCTATGAGTTGCACCATCTATGCAGTGAACCTACATGTATTCAATATCATTAGGGTAATCAAACTTCATTTTGAGAAAGAACCGTGAAGTGACCACGGCAGAAATAATAACAGCCGGGAAGAAGAGGACACATAATCCCAGGGACCACCAGAATTCAATCTGCAGGCAAAACAAATGCATTAGATCACCACCTCACCTTATTCTTATCACTCCTTCCACTCATCCCCCCCCCCCCAACCACCCCATCCCCAATTTCCTATATATGACTGACTTACCAGACCCCCCAAGAACCTCTGACAGAGGTTGCTGTATATACCGTTGTACACATTTGATACAGGGAGACACCCAGCCACTTTGTTGAAAATCTGGTTTCATTTTAAGGGGAGAAAATGAAGGTAAAATTTGTACTGGGTACGCGTGCAAATTGGCCCAGCAAACAGTTAGCATAAACACCTGACCACAAGCAGTCAGTGACTTCGCCATTCCGCAAAAGGCACGAAGCGCAGCTGCTCTCATAAGGGCCTGACATACAACACACACACACACACACACACACACACCTACATGTTGATTTCTCTACCCCCCCCCCCCCCCCCCCCCCCCCCGCCTTCCCACACACAGCAGTTAAGATAACAAAAACACTCCAGCATTGAAAGACTAACATTGGGTCTGCTCCCCATTTCCCACGCCATCCAAGTCACAAGACACTAGCCTGTTTGAGTCAAGGTCCAACAACTTACACTTGATACTACATATTTTTCAAACTGTAACACGTAGCCAATTACAGTATTGTAGGTGTTATTCAGAGACTGGAAGGAAGTACAGTTTGTGAGATGCTATGAAAGCCAGGTCTGTTGTAAGACATACCGCGATGATTTCAGCTACGTTATACATGGTGAAATTATCCAAAGCCCGAGCTGTGTCGTTCAACAAAGAAGAAGCATTTTGCTACACGATTGAAAGGCGTGAGTAAGAAAGTAAGGTATGGAGAGGGGAGGAGGGGGGGAGATGGGAGAGTGTGATGGAGAGAGGAATTATGTGCCATGAGAGAGTAGGAGGGAGGGATGGTGAGGGTTGTGTGTGTGTGTGGGGGGGAGGGGGGGAGTTAGAGAAGGAGGGTATTTGAATGGATCCTCTCTGACGCTGCCAGACACCTACCACAGCACCAGCTGCCAGGCTCTGAGCTGTAGATACACTTGCACCCAAGATACCCTAAAGGTAAGAAGCAGACGCAGCGTTCAACTCCACCCTTTCCCCTCCATCCTCTCCACACTCTCCATCCGCACAGAGAACTTCACTTACGACTTGCTGCTGCATAGCTGGGAGCTGGTTGGTACTAAGATCAGTCAGCCCTGCGATGGTGGTATTTATCGTGGCAATCGCTTGTGCCCCATTTGGTATGGAGCCGTTGCTCTGAAGAACAACAGTTTAAAACATGTAATGACGTGTGCTGTACATAGGACCACTCACCATGATGGCAGTTCTGAGGGACTCCAGCTGAGAAGTAAGAACGCTGACGTTGAAGGCAAGAATGGAGGCATTGACCTGCTGCTGAAATGCTGGAGGTGTGTGTGTGTGTGTGTGTGTGTGTGTGTGTGTGTGTGTGTGTGTGTGTGTGTGTGTGTGCATGTGTATTGTTTGGAGAATTGAGTATAGGTTCATATCCTCACAACACATGCCCCACATACACACAAATGGTGGGTACAGTGCCCCCTCCCCCCCCCCTCTCCACAACGGACAGAACATACCAGTGTAATTGATGGATGTGATACCAGCATTGGCAAAGCTGTCAAGGGCATTCCTAGCATTGCTCAGCAACACGGATTGGTTGGCAAAGTTAATACTTTTGGCAGCTGAATCAAACGTGCTGTATAGGTTAGGGATTTGCTGGGAGGGAGGGAGGAGGGGCAAGGGAAGCCATAACATGTCACCACACCACCATGATCAACATCATCCTTGTCACCATAACTACCACCCCCATTGCATTTTCTTCAAAGCTATCTACTTAGCTTACTGTTTCAATATTCAAACATCTACTTAGCCTATTGTTTCAATATTCAGCCATCTACTTAGCTTACTGTTTCAATATTCAGCCATCTCCTTAGCTTACTGTTTCAATATTCAGCCATCTACTAAGCTTACTGTTTCAATATTCAGCCATCTACTTAGCCTACTGTTTCAATATTCAGCCATCTACTTAGCCTACTGTTTCAATATTCAGCCATCTACTTAGCTTGCTGTTTCAATATTCAGCCATCTACTTAGCTTACTGTTTCAATATTCAGCCATCTACTTAGCTTACTGCTTCAATATTCAGTTTCTGTGTTAAGTTCAATTTACTGTCTAGATTGAGGGCCGAGTAGATACCAGCATCGTTCTGGCACTGCCTAGAAGAGGCGATAAGGGGCGAGTGGGGAGTGAAGGGGAGGTCTTAAATTAGAAGACAGAGAAGGATGGATATACATGGAGACACGTAATGAGAAAGGAAACAAAGGAAACGAGCAAGAGAAGACAATAAACTTACCTCAATAGATTAGCCAGGCTAATATTGGCGAAAAGGTTAACCTGTGAGCAGGACAGTTGTCAACAGCCCGTCTAGACCAAAACATGCCACGCCCACCTTGGACTGCACTGCCGGGAGTGAGAGCAGAGGGTACTGTGGACCTGCAATGGCATCACAGCCCACCAGCATGAAGGACGAGAGGAGAAAGGCAATGGCGGCAAGCACAAGGAGAAGGAACCCGAAGAAGAAGGTTACACCCACAGCACTGTTAGTATGGGGGTGGTAGGGAGGGGGGAGAATGGTCGGGTAGGAAGGGTGGAGGTCATGAGGAGTGGGGTTACAAGGGGAGGAGGTCACGATGGGAGGAGAGAATTGTAAGTACCATAGTCAAGAGGCCCAAATCATGGAATACAGGATTAAGTGAATATAGACTCACATGAGCAAAACTATTCCTCCACAGTTGGAGAGAGACGACCGCTCATGTGGTCTGATGAAGCGCTGATAGCCTGCCACGCCCATTACCACACCCACAACGACCAATACTACAGTTATTAATGCGAAGGAGCAGATGGCAATGCCTACACCGTACCTACAAGTGAAAGTGAAAGCAGTTAGGGAGAGGGTGATGAGTTAGTGTGAGGATGCAAAGAAATGTAGTAAGGGTGTAATTAAAGGTGTAGTAAGGGTGTAGTAAAGGTGTAATTAAAGGTGCAGTAAGGGTGTAGTAGAGGTGTAATTAAAGATATAGTAAGGGTGTCATTGTAGTAAGTGTCATTGAATAATTGATGGTGTGGTGTCATTGATGTGTTGTTGAGGGTGCAGGGAGGTGTAGTTGAGGGTGCAGGGAGGTGTAGTTGAGGGTGCAGGGAGGTGTAGTTGAGGGTGCAGGGAGGTGTAGTTGAGGGTGTAGGGAGGTGTAGTTGAGGGTGCAGGGAGGTGTAGTTGAGGGTGCAGGGAGGTGTAGTTGGGGGTGCAGGGAGGTGTAGTTGAGGGTGTAGGGAGGTGTAGTTGAGGGTGCAGGGAGGTGTAGTTGGGGGTGCAGGGAGGTGTAGTTGAGGGTGCAGGGAGGTGTAGTTGAGGGCGTAGGGAGGTGTAGTTGAGGGTGCAGGGAGGTGTAGTTGAGGGTGCAGGGAAGTGTAGTTGAGGGTGCAGGGAGGTGTAGTTGAGGGTGCAGGGGGGTGTAGTTGAGGGTGTAGGGAGGTGTAGTTGAGGGTGCAGGGAGGTGTAGTTGAGGGTGTAGTGAGGTGTAGTTGAGGGTGCAGGGAGGTGTAGTTGAGGGTGCAGGGGGGTGTAGTTGAGGGTGTAGGGAGGTGTAGTTGAGGGTGTAGTGAGGTGTAGTTGAGGGTGCAGGGAGGTGTAGTTGAGGGTGCAGGGAGGTGTAGTTGAGGGTGCAGGGAGGTGTAGTTGAGGGTGCAGGGAGGTGTAGTTGAGGGTGCAGGGAGGTGTAGTTGAGGGTGCAGGGAGGTGTAGTTGGGGGTGCAGGGAGGTGTAGTTGAGGGTGCAGGGAGGTGTAGTTGAGGGTGTAGGGAGGTGTAGTTGAGGGTGCAGGGAGGTGTAGTTGAGGGTGTAGGGAGGTGTAGTTGAGGGTGCAGGAAGGTGTAGTTGAGGGTGCAGGGAGGTGTAGTTGAGGGTGCAGGGAGGTGTAGTTGAGGGTGTAGGGAGGTGTAGTTGAGGGTGCAGGGAGGTGTAGTTGAGGGTGCAGGGAGGTGTAGTTGAGGGTGCAGGGAGGTGTAGTTGAGGGTGCAGGGAGGTGTAGTTGAGGGTGCAGGGAGGTGTAGTTGAGGGTGTAGGGAGGTGTAGTTGAGGGTGTAAGGAGGTGTAGTTGAGGGTGCAGGGAGGTGTAGTTGAGGGTGCAGGGAGGAGTAGTTGAGGGTGCAGGGAGGTGTAGTTGAGGGTGCAGGGAGGTGTAGTTGAGGGTGCTGTGAGGTGTAGTTGAGGGTGCAGGGAGGTTACAGAGACCAAAGGTGAGGAAGAGCAAGTAGGATGAACGGTGGAAGGAAGGGGGTCCAAGGGAAGGGTAAGGGGTCCTAGGGGAGGAGTAGGGGTCCAAGGGGAGGGGTAAGGGGTCCAAGGGAAGGGATAAGGGTCCAAGGGAAGGGTCGAAGGGAGGGGTAGGGGTCCAAGGGGAGGGGTAAGGGTTCCAAGGGGAGGGGTAAGGGTCCAACGGGAGGGGTAAGGGGTCCAAGGGGAGGGGTAAGGGGTCCTAGGGGAGGAGTAGGGGTCCAAGGGGAGGGGTAAGGGGTCCAAAGGGAGGGGTAGGGGGTCCAAGGGGAGGGGTAAGGGGTCCAAGGGGAGGGGTAGGGTCCGAGGGTGGAGTCCAAGGGTGGGGTAGAGGTCCAAGGGAGGGGACGATCCCCAAGGGAGGTGGCTACTTACACAGCATTGTTGTATGGCGTAATGAACCCGGTGAGGTAAGACAAACAGTTCTGGATACCATTAATGGAATTGGGGTCAGAGCAGTCACTAACAGTGCTTGGCTTGTTCACAACCTGCAAGGGAAGCCCCGGGTGGTAGTGGTAGTGGTGGTGGTGATGGTGGTGGTGGTGGTAGTGGTGGTGATGGTGGTGGTGATGGTGGTGGTGGTGGTGGTAGTGGTGGTGATGGTGATGGCGGTGGTAGTGATGGTGGTGGTGGCGGTGGTGGTGGTGGTAGTGGTGGTGGTGATAGTGGTAGTGGTGGTGATGGTGATGGTGGTGATGGTGGTGGTGGTAGTGGTGGTGGTGGTGTTGGTGTCATGGTGGTGGTGGTCATGGTGGTTGTGTGGTGGTAGTGATGACAATACGGTGGTGATGATTGTGGCAATGTGATGGTGGTGATGGAGAAATCAATCGAAATGTAATAAATACTTCACAAGTCACTTGCCTCATTAATTTTGGAGCTAGTGGTGTTCTGGTATTGCAGTACATCATTGATGACACCCTGGATCTTGGATTGGATGGCTGAACAGAGGTAAGACAGGTCACATAACGATAAATAAAATGATGCTATCTTCCCAAGAAATGTCTAGATCTTGTGACTGTTTCCAAAGCAAAAAATCAACCTTCTTTAACATCATTAAATTTTTTAAAATTAATACTTGTAAGAGCAAGTGAGGTGATGGTGTGTTGAAGGCATAAAAGCTACCTACCACACTGCAACATTGTAAGGCTTGAGTATCTGTATGTGTGCTTGCATTGCATGTGTGAGTGTATGTGCATGCATGTGTGTGTTGCATATGTATGTGTGTGCGTGGTTGTGTGTATGGTTGCGTGTGTGTGTGTGTGTCACAGATGCCAATCCCATTTTCGCCATACCTGAAGCATTTCCACTGATTGCAGATTGGATGGATGTGATGGTATTAACGATAGACTACCAGGAAAGGAAAAAGTGGCAGATGATTAGAAGAGTGAGCACACATACATACACACACACTATACACTATACACACACTATACATTATACACACACATATCACACTACACACACACACATCACACACTACACACTATATACACATGCACACACACTAGTTACATACACTACACACTATATACACATGCGCACACTAATTACACACATGCATGCACACACACATGCACACACACATGCACACACACACACACACACACACCTGCTGCAGTGTAACATTTTGCAGGGCACGTGTAATATTATTCACTTGACCGCTGATGTCTGGTAACTAGGGGAAGAACACATAACACACACACAACACCTGCCAATGTGCTGCAAAAAAAAAAAAAAAAAAAAAACACGATTCTCCACTCACAGCATTGAAGTTAGCAATCGTCGTCAAATTGGATTGTGGTACCATTGAACATATTGGTAATGATGGCGTGCTAACGCAGCCCAGTTGAGTACGCAGTTGTGTAATATTGCTATTGAGCAATGTGACTGATGTATTTAACGTCTGCGACCTGACTTTCAAGGTAGCAGCTGAAGAGTTAATGCCTTGTAAGGCATTAGATACAATGGCTATGCCTAAGGGGGGGGAGTTAGAGAAGGATGGGGAGGGAGGGAAGGGGTAGAAAAGAGAGGGGAGGGGGGGGAGAGGAGGAGAGAAGAAAGGGGGGGGGGAGAGGGATATTATGAAGTGTTTGCTTGACAAGGATAGGAAGGGACAACTGTTTTCGGATGACTCACTGTCTCCAATTGTCGAAACTCTGGACAGTATAGGGTTCACAGCTCCATCGATGATGCCATTAAGATTTCTCACCAAATCTGAAATGGAGGCAAAGATATGAAACAACATATTCCTGTGTAACCCTATTATGGAATCTTGCAATTAGCATAATAAAGAATGCAAAAAAACACAACACAGATTTCTTTATGCCCACACATACCAAAACATGTAATACTCCTGATTGATGAACGATAGAGGGAAAGGTGTAATTAATTGTAATTAATTAATTTGTTGTAATTGTAAAGGATAAATGTAAACAATAGATACTGCCACATTTGCATTGTACCCGTAAGTGATAACCTGGCCAGTCATTGTACCCGTAAGTGATAACCTGGCCGGTCATTGTACCCGTTAGTGATGACCTGGCCAATCATAAAAAGTGTCCAGAGAGGCAGATTCAGGTCAGGACCGAGGACTGAAGCTTAAGATGGACTTTGAAAAAGACACCTTCAGCCTCTGATCCATACAACTTGACACCCGTCACAACACCCTCTCCCTTCCCCAGACCCCACACCACCAACAATCTCCACTTGGTGTGGGCAAATGCCACAGCCATCCTCTCCAGATGCACCAATCACAAAATATTTGTCCTCGGTGTGCTTAGTGCTTACTTAACAAAGTAAATCAAATATCAAGTGCACCCACTCACCATCGATTGCCCGCATACCAACTTTGCCTGTGTCATTCAGCTGACAGAAGAGTGTATCCAATTGCTAAGAAGGGAAGGAAAGGGAAGGGAAGGGAAGGGGTGGGAAGGGAAGGGAAGGGAAGGGGTGGGAAGGGAAGGGAAGGGAAGGGAAGGGAAGGGAAGAGAAGGGAAGGGAAGGGGTGGGAAGGGAAGGGGTGGGAAGGGAAGGGAAGGGAAGGGAAGGGGTGGGAAGGGAAGGGGAGGGAAGGGGTGGGAAGGGAAGAGAAGGGAAGGGAAGGGAAGGGAAGGGAAGGGGTGGGAAGGGAAGGGAAGGGAAGGGAAGGGGTGAAGAGGGTGGAGGGAGGGAAGGAGTGAAAAGGATGAGACAGAAGGAAGTGAAGTCAGGTTATGTGTGATGTGGCCAGGTAGTTGTGATAATATCAGTGATGGGAGGTCAATAGTGGTGGCTGCATAAACCTTACATCTCCTGTTTGTAGCCCATACTGCTTGGCAGCAACCAAAGAACTGTTTGCTGTCTTTGGAAAATCAGTGTAGGAATCATAGAAGAGCTGGTTACTGAAAAAAGCTAGGACAGTGCCAGCCCTGTGGATGTATGGAGGTCAAGTGACTAATCCTGCTAGTAACATTCAGGGGTAGTGCAATGTATGCCCACAGAAACTTTAAAACATAGCATACCTACATGTAAAGTGTTCTGCTTTCACAGAGGGAGGGGATTACCAATTACATGTACTAAACTCCTATGTAACTTTTGAGATCACGCAAGGGGGAGGGGCACATGCAAGGGGGGGGGGGGGGAAGAAAAGGGGGCACGTACAAGGGGGGGGGGGGGGGGGGGGGAAGGGAGGCATGTACAAGGGGGGAAGGGGGCATGTACAAGGGGGGAAGGGGCACACGTACAAGGGGGGGGGAAGGGGCACGTGCAAGGGGGGGGGGGGGGAAGGGAGGCACGTGCAAGGGGGGGGGAGGGGGGCACATACAAGGGGGGGAAGGGGCACGTGCAAGTGGGGGGGAAGGGGGCACGTACAAGGGGGGGGAAGGGGCACGTGCAAGGGGCATGTTGTAAACAAATGAGCATAAACAAGGTGAAGTTCTATCGTATACACACACATGCTGGTGCAGTAAATAACTGCATTCCATATGTTCAAATAAGGATGGTACACACTACAATGTAATGACACAACATCCTGCATGCTCTATAATTAAACACGTTCTATAAATAGGTGTTTATACCTTTTCCTCTTTGCAGCCACTTCATCCCCACATCCCTGAGCTCCTTTACCCTGTGCCCCTCCACTCTGATCCTTCCCTCTTCCCCTGGAGGCCTCTTCCCTCTTCCCCAGCCCTCCCCTCTTCCCCAGCCCTCCCCTCTTCCCCAGCCCTTCCCTCTTCCCCAGCCCTTCCCTCTTCCCCAGCCCTTCCCTCTTCCCCAGCCCTTTCCCTCATCCCCATCCCATATACTCACAGTACAATGCAGGTAAACAGGATGAGCACCGTGGCAGAAACCATGGTGAGGAGGCCAATGTTGTCTCTGTCCTCCTGTCTTCGCTCCCCACCACATTTGCCACAGCAACGACAACACCAGAAGATGCAGCCGGTGATCAAATAGGCCACAGCCAACAAAAGACCCAGTACGGTCACAGCAACGATTGATACAAATAGTTTGACCAGCTGAAATAAGTTGAGGAGGGGTTAATCTAATGTGTTTCATGTCACGTGATGTATACAAATTAAATATGATTGTTTTACCTTAGTTGTATATCTGATACATAATACATGCGCATTGTGTAAAGTTTATATGTATGTGTGTATATGTATGTATGTATGCATGTAAGTGTGTGTATGTATGTATGTATGTATGTATGTATGTATGTATGTATGTATGTGTGTATGTATGTATGTGTGTGTATGTGTATGTATGCATGTATGTATGTATGTGTGTATGTATGTACGTGTGTGTGTATGTATGTATGTATGTATGTATGTATGTATGTATGTATGTATGTATGTATGTATGTATGTATGTATGTATGTATGTATGTATGTATGTATGTATGTATGTATGTATGTATGTATGTATGTATGTATGTATGTATGTATGTATGTATGTATGTATGTATGTACCAACCATTTTACATAGTATTATAGGGTCAAGTCATGTCAGTTCTAACAACTTTTGGCACGACGTTGTCCAACCTTGTTCCTAACTAATCGCCTTGTATCATATCATGTATCACTGTCCCCACCCTCACTTCCTGCCCACCTCTGCCCCTTCCACCCCTCTATGTGCACCTATGCTCCCTTTGCACCTCCCTACACCCTCAACTACACCTCCCTGCACCCTCAACTACACCTCACTGCACCCTCAACTACACCTCCCTGCACCCTCAACTACACCTCCCTGCACCCTCAACTACACCTCCCTACACCCTCAACTACACCTCCCTGCACCCTCAACTACACCTCCCTGCACCCTCAACTACACCTCCCTGCACCCTCAACTACACCTCCCTGCACCCTCAACTACACCTCCCTGCACCCTCAACTACACCTCCCTGCACCCTCAACTACACCTCCCTGCACCCTCAACTACACCTCCCTACACCCTCAACTACACCTCCCTGCACCCTCAACTACACCTCCCTGCACCCTCAACTACACCTCCCTGCACCCTCAACTACACCTCCCTGCACCCTCAACTACACCTCCCTACACCCTGAACTACACCTCCCTACACCCTCAACTACACCTCCCTGCACCCTCAACTACACCTCCCTGCACCCTCAACTACACCTCCTTGCACCCTCAACTACACCTCCCTGCACCCTCAACTACACCTCCCTGCACCCTCAACTACACCTCCCTGCACCCTCAACTACACCTCCCTGCACCCTCAACTACACCTCCCTGCACCCTCAACTACACCTCCCTACACCCTGAACTACACCTCCCTACACCCTCAACTACACCTCCCTGCACCCTCAACTACACCTCCCTGCACCCTCAACTACACCTCCTTGCACCCTCAACTACACCTCCCTGCACCCTCAACTACACCTCCCTGCACCCCCAACTACACCCCCTGCACCCTCAACTACACCTCCCTGCACCCTCAACTACACCTCACTGCACCCTCAACTACACCTCCTTGCACCCTCAACTACACCTCCCTACACCCTGAACTACACCTCCCTACACCCTCAACTACACCTCCCTGCACCCTCAACTACACCTCCCTGCACCCTCAACTACACCTCCCTGCACCCTCAACTACACCTCCCTGCACCCTCAACTACACCTCCCTGCACCCTCAACTACACCTCCCTACACCCTCAACTACACCTCCCTGCACCCTCAACTACACCTCCCTGCACCCTCAACTACACCTCCCTGCACCCTCAACTACACCTCCCTGCACCCTCAACTACACCTCCCTGCACCCTCAACTACACCTCCCTGCACCCTCAACTACACCTCCCTGCACCCTCAACTACACCTCCCTGCACCCTCAACTACACCTCCCTGCACCCTCAACTACACCTCCCTGCACCCTCAACTACACCTCCCTGCACCCTCAACTACACCTCCCTGCACCCTCAACTACACCTCCCTGCACCCTCAACTACACCTCCCTACACCCTCAACTACACCTCCCTGCACCCTCAACTACACCTCCCTGCACCCTCAACTACACCTCCCTGCACCTGCACCCTCAACTACACCTCCCTGCACCCTCAACTACACCTCCCCGCACCCTCAACTACACCTCCCTACACCCTCAACTACTGCAGGTTGAGCAGATATAGGAGAAAAGAGGCAAAGTGTTACTGTCAACAAGCTGTAGTTGGAATGTGGTTAATGTTACTGAGTCCAAAGTTTGTACTTGTTACGGAGTCCAAAGTTTGCACTTCAACACGTCTTTATAATACATACAAGGTGGTTAGTTATGAACAAGATTGGATCATGCCGAAGGTACATAACTACATGCATCATTGGAAGAGCGATTTTAATAATCACCAAAAAGGAAGCATAGCGCTGCAACCCATGAAGCAGGCTGTGTGGCCGCAATCCATGAAGCAGGCTGTGTGGCTGCAATCTATGAAGTAGGCTGTGTGGCCGCAATCCATGAAGTAGGCTGTGTGGCTGCAATCCATGAAGCAGGCTGTGTGGCTGCAATCCATGAAGTAGGCTGTGTGGCTGCAATCCATGAAGTAGGCTGTGTGGCTGCAATCCATGAAGCAGGCTGTGTGGCCGCAATCCATGAAGTAGGCTGTGTGGCCGCAATCCATGAAGCAGGCTGTGTGGCTGCAATCCATGAAGTAGGCTGTGTGGCTGCAATCCATGAAGCAAGCTGTGTGGCTGCAATCCATGAAGTAGGCTGTGTGGCTGCAATCCATGAAGTAGGCTGTGTGGCTGCAATCCATGAAGTAGGCTGTGTGGCTGCAATCCATGAAGCAGGCTGTGTGGCTGCAATCCATGAAGCAGGCTGTGTGGCTGCAATCCATGAAGTAGGCTGTGTGGCTGCAATCCATGAAGCAAGCTGTGTGGCTGCAATCCATGAAGTAGGCTGTGTGGCTGCAATCCATGAAGTAGGCTGTGTGGCTGCAATCCATGAAGTAGGCTGTGTGGCTGCAATCCATGAAGCAGGCTGTGTGGCCGCAATCCATGAAGTAGGCTGTGTGGCTGCAATCCATGAAGTAGGCTGTGTGGCCGCAATCCATACTATACATGAGATCTTTGTGCTTCTTAACACAGAGACACAGCAATTTTGGTGTACGACACCAACGCATTTCAATCCTCTTAACAGAGAAAATGCTCTTGGAAACATTCAGCATTTGTGTCCTCTTCAATCTCAATTGCCTTGATTAACTCTTCCGTTAAAATTCCAATCTGTTCATTGATGGCAAGACACATACCTCCAGAGAACTCAAGGGAACCCACTAGCCTTGGCAACATATGCCTTAGGAGTTCTTTCACTAATCCACCCATGTGATCAAACAGGTCTGGTATGTTGACTGTGCTGCAGCATCATGCACAGGAAACGGTATGATATCAGATACTACATGTTGAGACTTGGCCCATACTGTGGTTATTTTCCAAACGCACCAAAAACATGGAATGTCCATTTGAAGAAGCTAAAAACAACATTTGAAGGAAATGATGTTCGTGTATCTGGGAACAACTATTGGGACCAGGTCCTTCACTGAGGAACACCTATTGGGACCAAGTCCTTCATTGAGGAACACCTATTGGGACCAAGTCTTTCACTGAGGAACAATTATTGGGACCAAGTCCGTCACTGAGGAGCACCTATTGGGACCAAGTCCTTCACTGAGGAACACCTATTGGGACCAAGTCCTTCACTGAGGAACACCTATTGGGACCAAGTCCTTCACTGAGGAACACCTATTGGGACCAAGCCCTTCACTGAGGAACACCTATTGGGACCAAGTTCTTCACTGTGGAACACCTATTGGGACCAAGTCCTTCACTGAGGAACACTTATCGGGACCAAGTCCTTCACTGAGGAAGATGCTCCACCCTAACTGGTCAATCCGCACTCAAGAGATATTGACCTTGCTTGTCCTGCCTAGGTGAGCTTGGTATTACATACCCTAAGTATATAACCTTTTCAGTACCTTATTTACTCCAAAAACATCGTCACTCTTCTTGTATCGATCAACCGTCCACACACCCCACCTCTTGTATCAGCCATCCCACCTCTCATCCTCCACACACCCCACCTCTTGTATCAGCCGTCCTACCTCTCATCCTCCACACACCCCACCTCTTGTATCAGCCATCCCACCTCTCATCCTCCACACACCCCACCTCTTGTATCAACCATCCCACCTCTCATCCTCCACACACCCCACCTCTTGTATCAGCCATCCTACCTCTCATCCTCCACACACCTCATCCTCCACACACCTCATCCTCCACACACCCCAACTCTTGTCATGAGTCACAACGAGATTGAAAACTATTCAAATATTTACAAAGAGACAATGAGGAGTGAGCAGTAGACTCCCCATCAGTTACCATCTGTAGCCCTTGCCCTAAAAGGCATGTTGTGCTGGCTCATACCTCCCAAGAGATGGCTATGCTCTACACAAAGGGCCTTGCACTCTACATGGTTCCATCTGCACTTGATCTCAGGAGGTATGGGCCTGATAGACACAACGGTCTCCCGCGTAGCCGGTAACCCCTACATCACCACTCCTCTTCTGGCTTCTGCTTTCAGCGTATGTTCGTTTTATTTACATACACAACATATGCATGTATATGTATACGTTGTGCATATCCGTAGGACGTACATGTATGGCGAATGGCGTTTAAATTATGCTTATTAGTCGCCACTTACTGATCCCAAGATGTCGGTGATGGACCCTCCACTTGAAGCGCCGGTAAAAGCCGCCGCGTATATTTTATCTGTGTAGAGGTGCAAATTAGCACACAAAAAGATGATAATTAAATAGGATTAACTTACCAACGGTTACGTCGCCCTTAACGGTGGAAGCAAATCCATTCGATAGGCTGTACCATCCGCTCAGAGCCCCGCCACTGTAGTTAACCAAAATGTTATCGCCAGCCGTAATTTTCGGCAGAGAGGAAAAGGCGAGCGAGCCATTTGGCGCCAACGTCACGGTCGGTGTCGCTGGACATACGAGGTTCCCGCAAGCCGAACTCACCAGCGCTGCTAACAAGAAATACCACGACCGCATGCTCCCTAATGCTCAGGGGTACATGTATTTTTTAATATATTAACCGATGCATTCCGACCACACCCATCTTACGATCACGTGATGAATTAGGAAATCTCTAATGTGGGGACCCACAAACGAGGGAAAAAAATCATGTTCCGGACCTTGGGTTTTACCCTATCCACCCTGGGATCTGTTCCATCAAACATATTCAAAGTGCTTAAGTGAACAGTGAATAATGTATTCAAAGTGCTTAAGTCAGCAGTGAATACATTTGATGGAACAGATCCCAAGGTCCAGAACAACTCACCTGTGATGCCATTACATGTAAGGGTTGTAGTCTCGTGCCCAGACCCAGATTCCCAACATTGCTACGTTAACCAGTTGTGGCGCGAAAACATCGTATCTGAATCTGCGCAGCAGGTTCAATATAGGGTTGATTAAGTCATTAATAAAACTTCACTAGCGTCTGGAGGGACAACGAGAAACGGATCGCTTATCTCTTTCTCGCGATGGAATAAGAGCACAACGATCTACAGTTCTACCTTGGTTCCGTGTCATGTGGTTATAGAGAAACAAACGATTTCCTGTTCCTCGTGCCCAGTCGTAAAATAATTCGTCGTCGTCGTCTTCTGCTTAGGAAGGTATAACTCAAGCTACGAACGGTTTTGAAGAACGGCAATAGTGCCAATCGCTTCGAAATTTACCGGCACGTTATCCTTACATGTCATATAGACACATCAAGTTCGATTTATAATAGATTTTTATTAATAATTTTAGGCAACTCTCTAATATTACGGTGGCCCTGGAGGTCGCGCGGCCAAACATTGCACGACGCGCGGTTTTTGCGATTGAACAATATAGCAACGGTCCGATTCTGCGATCAAGCAACGATCCGATTCCGCTATCTAACAACGGTCAATTTTTGAGATCTAACAACGGTCAATTATTGGGATCTAACAACGGTCAATTATTGGGATCTAACAACGGTCTATTTTTGGAACCTAACAACGGTCTATTTTTGAGATCGTACAGCGGTCCATTTCTCCGGCCAAACGTACTATGGTATATATACAACGTGCATGACGTCATATACATACAATAGCAAAAAGGTCAGCTAAATAGTATGGTTATGAGAGACAATCCTGTAGTCAACCGTAAGTTATGGCGTATCACCATCAGGCAAGAATGTGCATGTATAAGCACATGCATGCAGGACTAATAGTGCGATACTGGAGGCAACAGAAGACACTCCTGGCCATACTCGCTTACATTGTATCTGCTGCAGTTCACCACGTAGCTGTTGGGTAAGCGTGTATGATGCAGGCTACAATTAGAGCAGGACCAGTAAACTAGGGGAGCATAACTATACCTTCAGGTTGACATGGTTCAAGAAAAGGCTCTCTGCACTGGGGCTAAAACGGCGTAAGGTTGTGGAAACACGCCTTATACACTAATACATCAGGCTATTAAGGTCAGTACTTTGCGAATATACAGAGTGGTGTGACGTATCCAAATTGGGGAGCCATAGAATGAGTTGCAAACGTCCAACTGCTGTCTTGGGTACCGGGCAATGTGGCGATTGCTTCAAATGAAGTATACGGATACACCATTAAGTGGTGCCCCATATTATAGTGAGGTACACATGATCACTGTCTTCACTCATCTAGATCAACTGTGATGATGCTACTTGCCGTAATGGATCCTGTTGGCTCACGGCTACGTAGAGTAAAAAGACTGACAAGAAGAACCTACGTGAACAAAGCAACGAATTGCCACCATCATCAGTTCATGCCGCTATATACTTGTTTTCATTGCAGGGTCCAAATTGGTGTTTGCACATCGACCAGTATGACAAGTTGAAACCTTTTGGCTTTCCAATTCATGCTTGTATTGATGGGTAAATATTTGTACATATCAAGCTTCATAATATTAATGTACATGTGAATATGATTCCTCCAGGTTCTCACGGAAGATCCTTTGGTTGGAACTAACTTCTACTAACAATGACCCAAATGTGGTGGTCAATTTCTTTTTGGGTGCAGTGGTAAAATTGGAAGGTAGTTACAGGTCTTGATAGCATATGCATGCATCTGTGCATGCTGCATGTTTACATGTTTGTGTATGTAGTATAAGTGTGTCATATTTACATGGTGCATGTGCTAAAATCGATCTGACTTTTGTTAGTCGGTTGTGGTCACCCATTTTCATTTATACGTGTATGGTCTTCATAGCTCTCCTCCGGTTTGCGTTTTATCTGCGGGGCTTGCAGTGATTGTAGAGATTTTCCTGACGACGACGACGGCGATTGTCCGCGCCGCGGGGAGTTCGCTGTTGCAGATGATCGTCGCGCTGAGATTGCGCGCGTTTGAGGGCTGTACGCAAATCATCTTGGAAAGATGCATTATGCAATATATAGGGAATCACGACTATCCTCCTTCGACATATGTTCATTTGTATACAAATGATGAATGCAAAAATGCGGCAATTAAAAGAATAATCATGAAATGTTTTTGTTTAGGGAGTAAACAATGTTTAATGTTTTGATGAAGGGCGAATGGTTGTACACCTACCCCCTGCTTATAATTAGATGTAGCATCGGAAAGCATGTATGGCATTAAAAGGGGAACATTGTCTAAGTTTAAAGTAGGTCTAGCCACCTGCCTGTCGGCAACTCCCCCTTCTAAACATACTATCCCAAACTAGATTGTTCCTTTGTCTGGTTCCAGGTATTAATTGTATTGCTATATATAACAAGTAAAAAAAAAAACATTCTCTAACGAGAGAGTTGTTGGTATATAGGATTGACCAATGGTGGTGTAAAAAGCATGGAAACAAGAGTAACAGAAATTTTACTGGAAAATTAAAATTGATATAGGCCTATTTTTAGCCCATTACTCAGGCATGCGCTGTTATTTTGTGAGTGTGCTAAATATAGGTCAATTTCAATTTTCCAGTAAAATTTCTGTCACTCTTGTTTCCGTGCTTTTTACACCACCATTGGTCAATCCTATACCAACAACTCTCGTTAGAGAATGTATTTATTTACTTGCTTCATAGGTTTTTTTTTCACCCTGTCATAGCAGTATAGTAGTCAATGAAATGTAGGAAGAGCATATAGAATTTGGACGTTCCTTTTTAAACTGTGCTATAATTCTATTGGTCCAATTCCATCATATTATACTCCATTAGTGCATGAGATTTGGGTTAATTCATACAAGGAGTAGCTATATGGGAGAAGGCTATGGTTGCAGTTATTTTCATTCACCTATAGTTCTCTGCCCTTGCAACTGCAATTATATTCATACAGTTGCAACATACATTGTACATGTACATGGCTAGACAAGGTCCTGCTCTAATTGTAGCCTGCATCATACACGCTTACCCAACAGCCACGTGGTGAACTAGCCGCAGATAAGCGAGTATGGCCAGGAGTGTCTTCTGTTGCCTCCAGTATTGCACTATTAGTCCTGCATGCATGTGCTTATACATGCACATTCTTGCCTGATGGTGATACGCCATAACTTACGGTTGACTACAGGATCGTCTCTGTAAACCATAACCATACTATTTAGCTGACCTTTTTGCTATTGTATGTATATGACGTCATGCACGCTATATATACCATAGTACGTTTGGCCGGAGAAATGGACCGCTGTACGATCTCAAAAATAGACCGTTGTTAGGTCCCAAAAATGGACCGTTGTTAGATCCCAATAATTGACCGTTGTTAGATCCCAATAATTGACCGTTGTTAGATCCCAATAATTGACCGTTGTTAGATCCCAATAATTGACCGTTGTTAGATCCCAATAATTGACCGTTGTTAGATCCCAATAATTGACCGTTGTTAGATCTCAAAAATTGACCGTTGTTAGATAGCGGAATCGGACCGTTGCTATATTGTTCAATCGCAAAAACCGCGCGTCGTGCAATGTTTGGTCGCGCGACCTCCAGGGCCACCGTACTAATATAGCTAACCTGCACTAGATTTATTTGGTGTTCCTATCGCAGTTTACTT
This sequence comes from Eunapius fragilis, assembly GCA_963681505.1. Taxonomy (NCBI): domain Eukaryota; kingdom Metazoa; phylum Porifera; class Demospongiae; order Spongillida; family Spongillidae; genus Eunapius; species Eunapius fragilis. The sequence continues at coordinate 5,046,437 of OY811986.1, read as the reverse complement.
TGGCTAGTGAAGTTGTTTTTCTAAAAATGCCTTCGCGTAATCAAAAGAAGAGATCTAAGCAACGAGTGGAATATCTCCAAAAGCAAGATGAGAACAAAGCTAAATGAGCGCTCTACAAGCCAATCCCGAAAATAAGGTAGAAGGCGACAGCTACAACGTAGTCTCGTACCCAGACCTATGACGCAAGCGATTATCGCTGTAATCACTATCAGAAACTACTATCGTAGTTCCTATATCAGGAACTACGATAGTAATAATAATCGATAAATGATAATAAAAAAATAGAGGAAACATTGAAGTAAAGAAAAACATTCTCTCTCCAACGAGGTGGGATATAGGAATTGGAGGCAAAGGTGGTGTAAAAAGGAAGGGAACAAGGTTTTGGGAAAAGAAAAATGAGACAAAATTCTATATTTAGCCAAAAGAAGTGCTAAATATAGGATTTTTGTCTCATTTTTCTTTTCCCAAAACCTTGTTCCCTTCCTTTTTACACCACCTTTGCCTCCAATTCCTATATCCCACCAACTTTCTCGTTAGAGAATGTTTTTCTTTACTTGTGTACGTAGTGATTATAGAGGTGGAACTTAGCCTGTATTAGGAATTACAGGATGGTTTGAAAAATATCTCGGTCATTTTAGGTGATGCTATTGTGACAAATACATTTTTGTGTAGCGGGAACTCCAAACTATACCACTAGGATGTTTTTGGTCCATTCAGATCATCAATTATATGAATTCCGTGCGACCCGATTTTGCTCGACGGCGCTCTCGCACTCACTGAACGGTCAAGGATGCAATATCGGGTCACGCCTTTTGGCCCGATCAAACTACATTCATTCCCATGCTTAACCATACTTTTTATAGATTAGCACCACTTACCGTTACTTCAAACTTTTTCAAAGACTATAACAGCTAGAGAACATTAAGATTATATTAATCAATGGAACAATTTCTTTCAAAACTCATTTTGCTTCAGGACAACCATTGAACGATGCTTCCCATCCCGACTATGCCCCTTCCATTTGTCTCTTTCGTGGGCAAATGTATACTACTTCAAGCAATTTGGATCGGCATTAAGACTTCCTAAAATCGCCGTAGGAATCATTCTGAAAACGCAGAAGCACTTCTCGTAAATAAACAGGCCAGGATTGATGGCAGAAGAGAGTTAACTACTGAGATTAGTGAGGAGGCTACTACTGAAAACAGTAATGAGACAAGACAAGTGGTACGTAGCTAGTGATGAGAGCAGAAGAGAGGTTAGAGAGATTATGACAGAGTAGTGATGAAAGCAGAAGAGAGGAGACTACTGAGGACAGTAATGAGAGCAGACAAGTGGTACATGTGGCTGATGAAAATAGTGGTGAGAGCAGAAAGGGTGTTACAATGAATGCTATATCTCAGCTTGAAGAAAAATGTGAAGGTTTAGAAACGCTGAACAGAGAGTTATTGGAACAGATAAGAGAGCTTGAGGTACAAAATTCGTACTTGGATTTCCAGAATAAGCACTTACAAACACAGACCATGCTATTGTGATAAGGCTTTAGAACATTGTACAATGTTAGAAAAAGGTCATATGTTGGTAAACCAGTCTAGAAACATGTTTTTGTGTCATCATTAAGAATGATATTTGCTCCAAATGTTAACCCTTGAAGAGCAGAAATGGACTTGCTAAGAGATAATAAGAGGTGCTGGTTCTGGACAATGAGGGATGAATGAGTGATAGATGCCTGAGTGATAGTAATGCTTAGCTGAGAATTCTGTGCATGTAACTCATTCCCAGACATTGACTACTTTTGCTTCATTGGTCTATCTCGGCTTACATACACCAATGGATGATCTTGCGAGTAAATTTCAACTGGATAGCAGGTCCACTGTATCATGCATATTCCATTCATGGCTTGATACAATGTATCAAAATCTTCAGCCACTTGTTACATGGCCAGACACAGATACACTGAGAACAATATGCCATGCAGAAGCATTTCAGAAGAATTTCAAAAATGTTAAATGTATTATTGACTGCTTCGAGATATTTACTGAGCAACCTCTATCATTTGGCGCAAGAGCTGCTACTTATTCAAATTACAAGAAACATAAAGGTATTTATTGTCATTGCACCTACAGGGGTTATCACCTCATTTCAAAAGCATGGACTGGGCTTGTGTTGGACAAGGTGATCACACAGAGATGTGGGTTTCTGGACCACATTGAGTTTGGTGATGTGGTTCTTGCAGACCGTAAATTTAATATTCATGATGATCTGGCAGTACGTGGAGCAAAACTAGAAATCTCTGCTTTCACAAAGGGAAAGAGTCAACTTTCAAGAGCCAAAGTTGAGACATCTAGGAGACTGGCACATGTTTGGATCCATGTGGAGCGTATAATTGGGCAATTACGAAAGAAGTACAAGATTCTTCAACATATGGTACCAATAACTTTGATAAAGAGACCATCTGATGCATCTGTAGGTGTTACTACCATTGACAAAATACTCTTGGTAACTGCTGCTTTAACTAATCTTTCCCAAGCAATTGTTTAATAAGTTAGCATGTCATTGTTACATCAATAACAATTTAAATTTGACTTGCTCATGAAACTCATACTATAATTGCAAATGGAGTTAGATCAATTAGTATGCTTGCAATCACCACAATACCATTCACCAGGAGGTTCTTTACTGAGCCCAACACACTGAAAATGAAACCATTGACATGGGCAATCTGGACCATCACATGCAACCGTATCTCCATAAACAGTCTCATAGCATATGCAAAAAATGCCTTCATCACCATCACTGTCATCAGCATCCTGTGAGTAAGGGTCATATGGTGTGCCTGTCAACTTCAATTTGTTTGTTAATAATTCACTCTGTAAAGAAGCAAGTTAGCTTGGGTTGAATTGACTCCATGAATTCTGCTGAATCAGCATGCACGTATGAATACTGCATGTAGTCCAACACACAAAATCATAGTACTGCTTGTTGCAGGTGGAAAGCTGTGCCTGTACCTGAAAATAGTATTGATGGGTTTTGTTAAGCATGAACTCCCCATTACCAGTTTTTTGCAGATAAAATTTTTCATCATCAATATCTGAAAGCACTGAATGCTTGTAAGTAAAAGGACATTTGATTTCAAGAAGGCCTGTAACAACAGCCACAAGACACTATGCCATCAGGAGTAGCACCAAGATAAGGATGTTGAGTGTCAATATGTAATCCTGATAATTGAAGTTGAAAATTGATGTGCTGGGTAGAAGCTAGAGCATAGTACTGCTGACGGGCATTCTCTTCATTGAGACGACCCCACTCGAGAGCTGGCACTGTTGAGCTCAGTTGTGAGCACTGCAAAATGGACTTAACACGAGCAAGTGGATAGGCTTTAAATTGAAATCGTGTCACAGAGCCAACTACAGAGGACGTTATACAACCTTTCCGATGATGAAACCAGAGCACAGAAGTAGATTGTCCACAGGTAGATTTCTCAAAGAAACTGGCTTGTTCTTTGCTACATGTGATGGTAGACAACTTGAATCTTGATAGACGAAGAACTTGAGAGACAGTACAAGACATGTATTTGGCTGCATAGTAAGATATTAATTATATATATATATGGGATACAATTTTCACTACCAATGTCACGATAATAGACTGTTCGAACCCAACCACTGAAATGGAAGTAGTGAAAACGTAACATACTCTTCACCTTATGTAATAGTTGTATGCCTGCAGGCTTTTAAAAGCCTTTAGCTTCTCTCTGGTGAATTCTCCAGGAGTGTCACCAAATACGTATAAACGTGAGGAAACTATTGGAGGTCAGCGTGACACATCATCGATCCATAACTCAACACTTATATTGTATGAGTCAAGAACTTCTACGCACTTCTCCTTGCTTCTCCGAACCGTGACACCATATAGACACTGTAGTTTTCGCTCTTATCGCTCTTTTTCAGGTCCCTTCAGCGAATCACTGTGGCTCATTTCTTCACACGATGCTATTTTCTGGCGAAGCCCACTCTGCTACTCAAAAATTTGCCCAACCAACGATTTCATAACTACATGTAAACCTGGGCACCCGTAACTATATTCATACGATAATGGTTTCGCGCCGCAACTGGTACATACTATAATCGTTTACGTCATGTTGGTCCGGGGACGAGCTGGTGTGTGTGTGTGTGTGTGTGTGTGTGTGTGTGTGTGTGTGCGCGCGCGCGCGCGTGTGTGTGTGTGTGTGTGTGTGTGTGTGTGTGTGTGTGTGTGTTTAAATGGAAACTCCCCATGGGGGGGTTTCAGATGCAACCCAGAAAACAATTCTTAAAATCTTCTTATCATATAAACTTGTGTAATTTCGTTAGTAATTCTTATTAATGAGATAATA
>OY811986.1:5028279-5038279 GCA_963681505.1 Eunapius fragilis | reverse complement strand
CCAGGTACTGGGCCTTTGCAGGATTCGGCATAGCTATTCTAGTCATCATACTGTTCTTCATTCTGAGTCTTCTGTGTGGCCTGTTTGGTTTCTCAAACAAGGTCCACCCTCACGAGAGGAATGGGTTATCCCATAGTGGGGCCATCTCTCTGCTGTTGTGAGTTACACACTTATCCCCTCCCCCCTCCCCAGACCCTCCCCCACTCCCAACTTGTGAAACCCCTTGTACCCAACCTGTGCTTCACCTCCTTTCCCATGCTCCACCTCTTTCCCATGCCCCACCCCTTCCCTTGCATGCTGATCTATATCTTACCATGCTCTTTCACTGATATGTTGACCTGTAGTTTTCTATGCATATTTCATTCATACAGTACCTCTCTTTCCTTTGTCTCTATTCCTCTACCTCCCCCCTCATCCCTCCCTCCCCCTCCTCCTTTCTCTCTCTCCCCTTCCCCTCCCTCCCTCCCCTCCCCTTCCCCTCCCCTTCCCTTCCCCCTCCCTCCCCCCTTCCCCTCCCTCCCTCCCCTTCCCCTCCCTCCCTCCCCTCCCCCTTCCCATCCCTCCCTCCCCTCCCCTCCCCCTCCCCCTCCCCTCCCCCTCCCTCCCTCCATGCAGGACTACAGCTCTATCTTCACTGGTTGTACTTATCACCATGATTATCACTGTATTAATCATGATCCTTGGAACTCAGTTCCAAAAGATTTGTGAGACCATCAGTGCACCCAGCTACCCCATGTTCAGTGAGGTAATGGACACAGCCCACCATGTTGGACACACTCTCTCTTCACCCTCCCTTCCCTTCCCATCCTCCCCAGGTGATGGATGACATAGCACTTTGGGGAGGTGTCACTCTGATAGGAAACTTATCAGCCAGTATGCTCCACGTGCCTGTGAACATTAGCCTTTCACAGACATTAAGGTCAGGAGGTGGGGGGAGGGAGTGGGGTAGGGCAGGGGGGGGGGGGGGGGGGGCAGGGGAGGGGGGGGGGGGGCAGGGGAGGGGGGGGGGGGGCAGGGGAGGGGAGGGGTGTAGAGGATGGGAGAAGGTTGGGAAGAGGGGAGGGGGAGGGCAGGGTAGTGATGGGATGGGAGGAGAGGGACAAGAGAAGGGAGTACTGTTGAAATCAGAAAGTATGGGATGGGTGGAGTCAGGACATTGTTTAGAGGGAAGAACAGGACATTGTTCTCACATGAAAAAGACATGGGAATTAAAATACATGTACCTGCCAGTGTTAACTAATGTAGACCCCTATTTGGAAGCAGCTGTTCACACCCTCTCCTCATGCTATTTGCAGAGAGGGTGTGCTAATTAGCGTTAAGTCGCTTGAGTAAATATCTAATGAAGTGCAATCATAGATAGCATGCAATGCACCAAATTGCATACTGCCATTATACCAACAGACTCCCCCCTACCAAAAGATATACCCTTATGGACAGCACTTTTACAACTAATCCAGGCCACATCTTAGGATAGGAGAGATAGGGGTGGAGCCTAGGTAGTTGACAGGCCAAGTGACATGGAATGTAGGTCAACAGTCTCTGGAATGTGGACAGTCTCCTATAGCCCTCTATTCCACATTTCCCCCCCCCCCCCCCCCCACCCCCCACCATTACCCCCTCCGGCAGCCGGTGTGAGCAGAATGCAAGTCTGTGGGACGCGGCTAATGGGGACACCATTCTGATGGGGCTGTCCTCACAACTGCCTCCTGCCTTCCAAAATATTACATTGGACTCACTGCAGAATCCCAATAGTGTAAGGTTGGCCTGGTGGTGGTGCAACTCAGCCCTCCAACTGATAACCCTCTTTGTTGTCCTGCTTCACACCATCACGTGTTTCAAAAAAATCACACATTGCGTGCCCACATACACACCATGCACACACACACACACACACCAACACACACACACCAACACACACACATGCATGCTTATGCACCCCACAAATTGCACATATACCACACACACATAATACACATTACCACACACACACACACCACCACCACCACCAACACACACACACATACACATGCATGCACCACGTGAACATGCACACCCCCACCATCAACACACCCTTTGTTAGCTTGTACCTGACTTCAACAATGCCCTTGGTGGGGTCAGTCAGGCCCTCACCAATGCTCTGAACATTGACCTGACATCATCAGTGGATCTTACCTTCCTCGACTCACTGATTCCCTTCAACGTCGACAGCTACAAGTTTGATGTGCTCCAGTTCAATCTGACGGGTGTCCAGGCCAACCTCACCAGCCTGATAACGGCATTGCAGAATAGCTCGGTAAGACCAGACCAGCTCTTTAACAGGCCTTAATAAGCATGTATTTAAAAAAAAAAATTCCACATGCATGGCATTTGCCTCTTAGAACACAACCAGCTTGGTTGCATCAGCAATGCACATTAATGACTCACTGACCAACCTCAGCCTGACGCTAATCCCACAAGTTCAAAATAAATCAGTCAGTTTTTTTTTTTTTCTTTCTTGCATTATATTATACGTGCACATGTTCTACTGCAGGACGAACTGTACAGCATGCTCAAACAACTCGCAGTGCAAATCAACTCCACGGCTGTATGTGGTCCCTCTGTGCATTTATATCCTTGGCTGTACTCCCCTGCCTTCACCCCCCAACCCTCCACCCCCCCCCTCCCCTCCCCCCCACCTCAACCCCTATGCTTGGCCGCACTCATTCACTGCAGCCACACCTTTCATACTCACACTTGCGGTTTCCTTTACCATCAGAATGCAACCCGAAGCCTCCTGGGCCAAGCCAACACCACTGTTGCGAAATTAATAGCTGATGGCCTCAAGGTGAGCTCCCATAAGCACACCCTACCTTGCATCAACTCTACCTATATAACCTTTGCCCTCCCTTTGTTTTTTTAAATAGGAATTTGAAAGCATTTACAATGCAACACTGTCAGACATCGCATCGTTCGGCAAGAACACTGCCCATGCTGTCAGTAGGCCTCAAACATTGATCGACGTGTATAATCTGTGACCTCTCCTTTCCTGGAAGGTTCGAGGCACGCTTGGAGCGTGCAAGCCCCTGTGGTCTGCGTATACAGCTGCCACTAACATGTTCTGCAAGGAGATTTTGAATGGAATGGTGGGAGCACTTGCAACTCCTCCACCCCCTGCACCCGGCCCTCACACACCACACACCCTTCACTCTGTCAGCTAATGCATGCTCTCTCTCTCTCTCTCTCTCTCTCTCTCTCTCTCTCTCTCTCTCTCTCTCTCTCTCTCTCTCTCCTTCAGAATGGCTACTGGTTTGGAATGGCGTGGAGCATCATCTTCCTCCTCCCAACTATGATCTGTGCCATCATACTGACCGCATACCTGAGGAGGGCACGTACCAAGATTGAAATGGGCAGGCAAGCTTACATGACCCATGAGAGACAAGCTCCATCTAATGCACACCATCCTTCTTTTCACCCAAAGCTTGGAGGTATATGAAAATGAACATATCAATATGACGAGATTTGAAAGGTGAGTTAGGAACATTTGCATTCTGATGTTCTATTTGTTTCCTCACCTTCCCTCTCATCTCCTTACTTTCCCACCTTTCCTTCTTTCATCCTTCCTCCTCTCCGATCCTTTCCCTCCTTTCTTTCTCCTCCTCTCCTTCCCTCCTCCTGTCCTTCCCTCCCTCCTCTCCTTCCCTCCTCCTCTCCTTCCCTCCTCCTCTCCTTCCCTCCTCCTCTCCTTCCCTCCTCCTCTCCTTCCCTCCTCCTCTCCTTCCCTCCTCCTCTCCTTCCCTCCTCCTCTCCTTCCCTCCTCCTCTCCTTCCCTCCTCCTCTCCTCTCCTTCCCCTCCTCTCTTCTTCTCCTTCTCCCCTTCTCCCCTTTTTAGACACACTGTGGATGCAACGTTACAGTATCCTATGTAAGCAACCATACCAGCTTAAAGTAGACAGATTTTCAACTGTTCTCATACATTCTTTTTGCAGGGACTTACCTAACGTTCCAAGTGATGAATGGTGAACTATTGCAAATAAAATCATAGTATACACGCAATTCTTACAGTATTGTTATTTAACTCTGAACAATCAAGAGAAGGTACCACGTTGATTGACAGTGCTCTGCAAAGAGATTTGCAGTGGGTGTGGAGGGAAAAGGGACTGGCTGTCTGATGTCCACAGAATCATGTCTTTAGTAGTCACAATTGAGATCTTATTAATAGCACTTTCTAAAGCACATGGCCAATGCCTTGTCATACAACTATTCTGTAACCAGCAGTTACATCATAGCAACGACTTGCTTTTGCTGGGGTCTGAGCTCACAAATCAAAAGCATAGCGTCCAACTTCATGTTATCCAGCCATGGAAGGACTCAGTACTCATGCAACACATCAGTCCAGTACACACAACACACCAGTCTGGTACAGTCAGTTTGTGCCTAAAGAGGGTCACGCAACAAATGGAGAAGTGGATTAGGATTTCCCCTTAGCCACATGCATGGAGCAAAGCTGCCTATTTGTTTACTTTTATTTGCACTACATTGATGTTATCAATAGCATCATAGGTAATAATCTTTACTAAAGCCTTAATTGCTAAATATAGCAGGTCAATCAGGGACACTTGTTGAAACTCATCCTACTTATTAATAATCTGATAGCATTTTAAGGGAGGTTGTCACAGCATCAAACCTCTCTGTATTTCTCATGAATGTGAGATGTCTTCTAGCATACAGTAACTGATGAAAGATGATAATCCTTGCAACAATACATTGCTATTTGAAATTTCTTTATGCCCAACTCCTTTAAAATCTCCTTGTCACAATCTTTACAACACCACTATTTCAGAGCCTACAAGTAGATCTATTGACCTCATCTAGTATAAAAATAAATAAACTGTTTAACTATAGCACGTAATTCGTAACCAGATATCTCTGACGTAACGTTACTAAATATTGCCTCGGGCCAGCGGCTATAGTTGCACAATTAATAAATCATTGCGCAATAATTATTTATAAAACATCGTACACATGTATTATTTACATCGGCCTGGTAGATCGACGGACCTGGACATCAAGGCGCAAATGATATGTCTGCGAATAAAAGAATCTTATCTGTTCGCTCTGCAGCGGTCGATGCGAATCTTGTACTCGAGTTTGAGTTCAGAGGGAAAAGGCATCACCTACAACGACCCAAGGACGAGAACCTGAGCAAGGCGCTAACTAGGCTCAACCTGAACATAAATAAGCGAGATAAGAAGAACTCCGCGGAAGTAGTTCCAATTGAAGCCCACCTTGCAGACTGCGAAACGGGATCACTTGTGCCAGGCGATACCCCCAACGTTCAAGCGTGGCGCACGGGGCGTGCGTTGGTGGTCGGGGATTGCTCCTACGAGCTCCACGTTAACCCACCTACGGTAACTTCACTGAAGGTCTCCCATTGTGTATACGTCGACCACCCCGTCGTACCACAGGTATTAATTATTAATTAAAGCTGTATCGCAAGCCTATGTTAATTCCGGCCTACTGTTTTCTTTCAAAAACACTCACACTCACACAACATGCACATGCGATATATAAATGCTCGCAGGTTGAACTTGCATTTTCAGACTTGGAGTCCTGCAATTGGACGTGGAGGTGCCTTGAGCGACCTCCGAACAACCCTCGGGACCTGGAGGAACTCTTGCCAAGCAGCAGCTGTCGTAGCACTGCCGCGGTGTACTGGCCAACGAGCGAGGACTGCGGACGTGTGCTGGTTGTGGAGTGCGTTCCCTCCAGCAAGGATGGGAGGTTGGGCCAGCCTGCGTATGCTGCCACTCAACCAGTAGAGGCAGGCCCACTGTCGCCAGCCATTTCCAGAAGGCACCTCCAGACACCCACGCTGTTACCAGCCGGAGAATTTCGTGTTGTCTCCTACAACCTGCTGGCTGATGTCTACGCCTCTACTGAGTACGCGGCACGAGTGCTTTACCCTTATTGTAAAAGGGAGGCTCTAGATGGGGAGTATCGGCAGTGTCGCATTGTTCGGGAGCTGTTAGGTTACCATGCCGATATCATGTGTCTACAGGAGGTTGGTTCGAGGATGTATGCTGAGTTTATACAGCCTTCCTTGGCCCAGGCTGGGTATAAAGGCTGCTTGCAGCTGAAAGCAGGAACGGTAAGTATTCAGGGACCCCCCCCCCCCCCCCCCCCCCCCAAGCTGTCAGTTTGTAAGCATTGCTGTGAAAAGGGACCTAGTGCATGTTTTTCAAGTTTTCAGATTATTTAATATTTGTAGAGTCTACAACTTCTTTCTTGTGCACTGGACATTGATCTATCCATAATGGAGTTACAATGGCCTGAATTATGCATACATTGCAATTATAACATGTACACTTTGATGCTCCTTTCTGAGAATTTTTATAATATTGCTTTCTTTTCTTGGCAAACAACCTGCAATTCTGATACTGAGGGGGGTGGGGGAAGTATTTCATTGTACGTATTTATAGGATGAATGTTGCAGTATTTTGGTGTAGTTACATTATCTACCAGTACTGTTCATTTTCATGTTCCTGCGACAGGTTCCAGAAGGAGAAGCAGTGTTTTACAACATTTCAAAATTTGAGCTCGTGTGGGATGAATTTGTGTCACTGAGCAGATTCCTCCAGACCGATCCTTCCTGTGCAGACCTCGTAACGGCTCTCAACACAGCTCCTACTGTTCGCGATCAGCTGACATCGAAGCACACCATTGTGCAGCTGGCAGTCCTGCGCTGTCTGGATGCGCCGAATCGCTTCCTGGGTGTGGCCAACACCCACCTCTACTTTCATCCGGGCGGGGACCACATCAGACTGCTGCAGACAGAGCTCTCGCTGCGCTACCTGAAGAAGGCCTTGGGGAACTTGGTGCTTCGGTTCCAGAGCGAAACAGGACAGCCGGACGTTGGCCTGGTGTATGCAGGGGACTTCAACAGCTGCCCGTGTACAGCTGCTTACCAACTGATGGGGCGGGGTGACGTTCCGAGGGACCACATTGACTGGACCAAGCACAGGCTTCCTCCATCGCAGTACCCAAAGTGTGCGTGCAGCTTGGTATTGGGTAAGAAAGAACGGCCCGAGCAGAGTTATGTCGCTACAGATGGAGGTATTGCTGTGGAAGAGGGTGATGGAGATGTGTCTCGTTCTGATCACTCTCTCGACACTGGCTTCCAAGGTCTCCACCTTCAACATGACTTTCATTTCCAGAGTGCCTGCGGTACCCCGCAGTTCACAAACTACACGGAGTCATTTATGGGTGCTTTGGATTACATCTTTGTAGGAACGGACCACTTGCAAGTAACAGGGACCGTGACCCTTCCATCTCTGGAAGAGGTCAGAGAACAGGTTGCACTGCCATCAGTCCACTTTCCCTCTGACCATGTTGCTCTGGTGTGCAATGTGTCATGGAATAAGTGTTCTGCACATGTGTGATACTTTATTACTCATATTATTGATTTTCGTTTTTACATACGTCATGCATGAAGGCTTATATTTATTGGATTACAGCACATACAATGTCCAAGAGCCCTATTGCCAATAGGGATCGTTACACTGTAGTAGATTAGGACTTACAAATTAAGGTCCATACCCCCATCACAGAACCATCACAATAATACCCCTCCCAAATTACGTCACATGTTCCTTTCCCCCGCCCCCCGCCCCCCCCCCCTCGGAAACGCCTCCACATAAGCTTCAAAGAGAGACGAGTACAGTTTAAATCTATCCAGCACGCAGTCCACTTAAAATTGAAGCAGTCTGCCGAGTAAATATAATGATGTAGAATCCATGCTCAAAGAATGCAGCTAAAACGGAGCCGCTTCGTGCAGCTAGGGCCTTGCACAATGGTCCAGTCCTGTTCACAATGGAGTCGAGCCGTTGCACAATGCAGTATATAGTGGCCTACGCCGTTTGGCGCAAGCGGCCAAGATTTGTTCCGATCAGATAATGCTTGTGGGTATGATGATGTTCCCTTGTGAAGTATATAAGATTGCGGTCTCAATGTCGTGCACGTAGCACCCGCCATCTCTCGGTTTAAAAAAATAATATTATCAGTGTGACATCTTGCTTGGTGTCTCCAAGTCCAGAAGACCATGCTAGCAGGTAACTGCAGCATTGGTTCCATGGTAAACTGTTTTGTTGTTTGCAGACACACTAGTGCCAAGGACTTAACAACACCCTGCTAACAGGCTGGATCAAATACACTAGTTACTAAAACACTGGAATTGGCGAGTTCTATTTAGGACCAATGGGTTGACAGGCACAAGTCGCTGAAACAAGTTAATTTAAAAAACTTGAATAATGCAACATGAAATAGATATTTGCTATTTTCAATCCATCTGGACCAGTGCAGGAAATGTTCGTCGTCTGAGCCTCTCAACTTCAGCCCTCAGGATTGTAACCTCCTGAGCCTGACTCTTGACTAGGTCCACCATCCTTCTCCTGGTGACTATCTCACTCATCCTCCTTTCTCTGTTCACTTCAGCAGCAGGGAGGCCTGGAGGTAATGATGGTGACAGTGATGTATTGGTGATGATGATGGTGATGGTGATGATGATTGATGATGGTGATGATAATGAAATTGGTGATGGTGTTGGTGGTAATGATGACAGTGGGGACGGTATACCTATTAAAAGGAGCCAGAAGCCTTACCTGCTAATTTATCTATCCCCTTTCTCTCCTGTACTGCCAACCAAAGCTCCAACAGCTCAGCCTCCCTGTTCTTATTCTCACACTCCATTGCTTCAACTTGGCTTTGGTACTTAGCAAGTATCCTCTTCTTCTCCAGCACATTGTTATGGTGTGTCTGCAAACACAAAGGAGAGAGGAAAGTTGGTGGGGTCAGTTCAGAAAGCAGGAAGGTCCCCATCACACCTTCTCAATGAGCTCCAGGGCACTTTCTAGTGCACTGATGTCCCTCTGGTCCTTCTCCTGGCTGTGGTCCAGGTCCATTAGGCGGTGCTGCAGCTCCTTAGTCACCTTCAGCATTTGAATGTCTTTGCCCTTTTCAATCAAGTCCTCCTCTAACATTAATAAATTTTTCAACTCCCTGAAAAAAAGATCACATTCATACATGTAGGAGAGGGGATGGGAGGGTGTTGGTGTGGAGGAGATGGGAGTTGGTGAGGAGTGCTTACCATTTTAAGGAGTAGATGCCTTTCTTGAAATCCTTAGCTTCAGTCATGATTGAAAGCTTTGCTTCACCAATGGACTGGTGCATTAGGTATTGATATAAACTAGTTAAATGCCTTTTAACTACATGTAACTGATTATCCACTACATTCAGTCAATTTAATTTGCCAACTAAAATTTCAAGCATAGCTCTAACCCCTTGGTACAAGAACTACTAACTTTGATCTGACTGTTCAGCTCTTCAACTGCACTGCGATGAATCAGTACACTGTCAGAAAAGTCAGGGACAAATTCTCCTGGGTTTACCTCGATCTGAAGGTATGGGCAGTTCACATAAAAGTTTCCCCGGGATAGTCACTTACCTGGCCTTGTTTAAGCAGAAACTGTATCTCTAAGTTCAGGTCAAAAACCATCTTGTCGTCTTGAAGCCTAAAGCAGAACATGGTCCCAGATATTATCACATGTTGCAAAAAGGGACCTAACCCTGTATTACAAAATAAACATCAAAGTTGACATGTGCAACTTAATTAAATGTATGCATGATGTCATAAAGGCAATTTCCAGTACATAAAAAGTTATTGGAGGGCCTAGGTATCTCCTTAGAATATCACATTTGAAGAATTGAAAAACTTCCCTTTTCACGGCAACTATCTCATATTATGGCTCTAATACACACCCACACACCCACACCCACACACACACAAAACACAATACACACATACTTATTCAGCTGCCTGAACGTTTCCTGAATCATGCTTTGGATGGACTCATCCTCGGCCTGCCTCTTCTTAAGGAATGCAGTCATCTCTGCCAGCTTCAATGCTGTTGCCTTTACCTGTAATTAGTACTCTTGTACATCACCACCAGAGACCCCCACCAGGCAA